>OY821763.1:37013505-37303505 GCA_963682095.1 Potentilla sterilis
ACTCATCTTCTATCTGTTGTAAGAAGGACTACAAACCCTAGAAACAGAATACTGTGTACGTATAAAGAATAAGAAGTTAAAAGAACAAGAAATTTATACCTTGTACATAGACTCTAAAGAGGTGTTTTGCTCAATTCCGGATGCTCCATCTTCCTCCACAGTATTGCAGGTATGTAGAGTTTATGTTGGAGGAGAAGAAAACCCTTCCTGGTTGAAGACTTATGTCGGGTAGGTAAAGGCTGGAGTAAATTGAGATTTTTTTTTCCTCTTCTATTGTTATATGTCTTTTTGGTAATTTCACATGTGTTGACTTTGTCAACGATAACATGAAAAAAGGAGGAGGAGGTCAAGTGTCATTTTGAAGGTATGAATAGAAGCTCCCTTACCTGGATGATCACAAAGGTAAAAGTCAATAACACCATGACTAGACGAATTGAACCATCAAGGTTAAGTTTCGATATGATTCTCATAATGGGGATGTTATTTAATGAGGAAAGACTAGGCCAAAGCAGAAGAAATTGGTTTTAGATAGGTCGAATTGTAATTACCATAATAATCGCAGCAAAAAATATTTGAGCAGGATCTAGTTTCAATGTAATATAATCTAAACTTTTATTTTAAATACAATTCAAAAAAATTTGAAACCACAAAGCGCCAAATTCATTATTGTGATAAAGTAGATTACATTACTAGCATTACTCTCTAGGAAACTCTAGTTACGTCAAAAGCGAGCCATGATAAGCGAAACTGGGTAAACCTAGAATCACCTAAAACAATATAAACTTAGGAATAAGTCCAAACAAAATAACCAAGTAACCAAGCGACGCTATCAAGATACACGCCGAAGCTACGTCAAATACCTATCTCAATATATTCTTAAAAAAAAAAAAAAAACATACGTAATTACTTAGGCTCGAAGGTCAAAGCAAGTTCTGCCCTGAAGCTGGTACAAACCCAGGACCGACCCCAAGTTTGCTAATACCTTGGAGAAACCATCACCGCCTTTAGCGGACGGTCGTGCTCCCATAATGACCCTGTAGTACTGCAAACTCACACTCCAAATCAACCAACAAAGATGAAAAACCTTCGCCGCCGTCTGAAGTCTATTGTTGCTGACGATCTCCCTAGAAGCTTGAAGCTTCCTCAAGCCAAAATCAAGACAAATCAAGATCTTTCGCCTTAGAATTGCCCCCAAAGAGTGACGCACCCCCACAACAATCAACACTGAACTACCAGTCCCACAACAATCAACATTGAACTTTTAGACCCAGTCGCCGCAAAGAGAAAACGACTTACCCCAAAAATTCGATCCACCCAATCAGAAAAGCCAAACACCAAACTACATCTTAGAGTCGACACTTCGACCACCAATGTCTTCGTCGAGTATTGCTACCACCACGAACACCGCTGCCACCACGAACGACAACCCTGTCATGAAAAATACGCCGCCGCCAACTCGAACCTCAGGAATTCGAGGCTTCAAAGTTGCTTAGATAGTCTCAAATGTCCGAAACAAATATTCTAGATACAATTTACTTAGTCGGTCCTCTAAATCAATATTCAACCATATGAATCATATCATGAAATTCTTATTATAAGCTTATATTGAGCAACAGAATTACACAAAACTTACCATAACAAATTAAAAACACATGGAAATCCAAAGCACAAGAGGAAAACATTTGATAAAATTGATAAAAAAAAAAACCTCAATGGTCCCACAATTTCCTCACAAGCCAAAAACAAAACAACTCGTTGTTTGTCAAAGGCACACCAAGTATTTTGCATATAAGGCAAGCTAAAGAAGGCAACGTTTGCTCTATCGTTTGATGAGTTGTAGTTTCACACCATTATTCTTCTCTCCACACCTTCCTTACACCTCAATGCTGTAATTCTTTTCTCCTCTTTTTTCTTTTTTATCTCAAAAAACAAGAAGAAGAAGAAGAAGCAAAAGCCTTGATAGGGAGAGAGGGGTAGACACAAGCTTTGAGGGTTTGGCTTTGCTTCTCCTTTTCTTTTGTCTTCAATCAAAACCACACCTGAATTCTCTTCCACCTTCATCAGCTTTGTCTCCTCTCTCCCTCTCAATCAATCAATGCTCAATTTTGAGCTCCCAATTCTGCAAAAGGCGTCTGATTTAGTCCCCCCACCCCCCCCCCCCCCCCCCCCCAATAACTAAAGCTTGAAGCTTTAAGAATCTCTGTGTGTGTAAACCCAGCTCTCTCAGGTTTGGCAAAACCCTATTGCTATTGCAACCCTCCCTATTGCAATTGCACCTTCCCCTATTGCATTTGCAATTTGAAATCGCTGGACTTGGATTCGTGTGATTGTGCTTGATGGGTTGTCAAATTTTGTAGCTTTTGTTCTGTGCATTAGGGTTTTTGGGTTTGGATTAGTATTGGGTTTGCTGGGTTTTCAGGACTTGGGTGTTTGAGCTCAGAGGCTGTGTGTTTCTGGGTCTTTGAGTTTTGCTCCATTGGTTGTTAGGATTGTGTGTATTTTGAAGTTGGATGCTTTTTGAGTATTGAATTTGTGGGTTTGTGTATATTGATTAGATATGAGTCGTAGGGTGAGGAGAAAGGTTGGTAGGAAAGGGAAGGAGAAGGTTGTGTTGCCGAGTTATCCTGAGATTGAGGAAGAAGTATCCGGTTCAGTGTATAATGGGTTTGTTGATTGGACTGGTTTGCCTGATGACACTGTAATTCAGTTGTTTTCGTGTTTGAATGATCGAGACCGGGCGAGTTTAGCATCCACTTGCAAGACTTGGAGGGTGCTTGGGATTTCTCCTTGTTTGTGGACCTCTTTGGATCTTCGAGCACACAAATGCAATGATCTAATGGCAACTTCATTAGCTTCGAGATGTGTGAATCTTAAGAAGCTTAGGTTTCGTGGGGCAGAATCTGCTGATGCTATACTGCATCTTCAGGCGAGGAATTTATGTGAGATAAGTGGCGATTACTGCAGGAAAATAACTGATGCAACTCTTTCTGTGATTGTGGCGCGGCATGAGGCACTTGAAAGCCTGCAGCTTGGGCCAGATTTCTGTGAAAGGATCAGCAGTGATGCTATAAAAGCCATAGCGTTTTGTTGTCCTAAATTGAAGAAGCTTAGACTATCTGGAATTAGGGATGTTCACGCTGATGCAATTAATGCTCTAACTAAGCACTGCCCAAATCTGACTGATATTGGGTTCATAGACTGTCTGAACGTTGACGAGATGGCATTGGGAAATGTTGTGTCAGTTCGTTTTCTTTCTGTTGCAGGGACATCAAATATGAAATGGGGTGTGGTTTCACATCTTTGGCATAAGCTGCCTAACTTGACTGGTCTTGATGTTTCAAGAACTGATATTAGTTCTGCTGCTGTTTCACGATTTTTGTCATCATCACAGAGCCTGAAGGTTATATGTGCCTTGAATTGCCCTGAGCTTGAAGGAGACACCAACTTTGCTCCCCGTAAATATAAAAGTAAATTGTTACTCTCCCTTTTTACAGATATTTTGAAAGAACTAGCTTTATTATTTGTCGATATTACAAAGAAAGGGAAAAATGTGTTTCTGGATTGGAGGAATTCAGTGAACAAGGATAAAAGCTTGGATGACATTATGACTTGGCTTGAGTGGATTCTGTCTCATACTCTTTTGCGCATTGCCGAGAGTAATCAGCAAGGCTTGGATGCTTTTTGGCTGAAACAAGGTGCAACATTGTTGCTCAATTTAATGCAGAGCTCACAAGAGGATGTCCAGGAAAGGGCAGCTACTGGACTTGCAACTTTTGTTGTTATTGATGATGAAAATGCTAGCATAGACTGTGGGAGGGCTGAAGCTGTTATGCGAGATGGTGGTATACGACTTCTCTTAAACCTAGCAAGATCTTGGCGAGAAGGGCTTCAGTCAGAGGCTGCAAAGGTAAACTTTTTGATGGAGTTATGAATATCCATTTTTTTAAAGTAATTATTGCTGTGTTTAGTCTATAATAGAGGGACTGATTCTTTGGTGCTATACATTTAAGATTGGAACCGTGGACATAGCTGTGGAATCTGATTTTTCTTTTTCATACTGAATATTTGAGTAGGCTATAGCGAATTTGTCTGTAAATGCGCATGTTGCAAAAGCTGTTGCTGAAGAGGGGGGAATCGATATTCTGGCTGGTTTGGCAAGGTCTATGAATAGGCTGGTCGCTGAAGAGGCTGCTGGAGGACTATGGAATCTTTCTGTTGGAGAAGAACACAAGGTTTAATATTTTACAATTTAGTTCTCTTTTTTTTTTTTTCATATATATCCTATTACTCCAAATTCAGCTCTAACAAATTAGATTTTCTAATCAGGGTGCCATTGCTGAAGCTGGTGGTGTAAAAGCTTTGGTTGATCTTATATTCAAGTGGTCCTCTGGTGGTGATGGAGTTCTGGTACATAGCCTTTCTGTAACTTTTTTCATTTATGTTTACTGGACATGTAATACACCTGTTTCCGCATGGTGATTAGAGTTATGACTCGCGTTCCATGTTTCTCATTTTCAGGAACGTGCAGCTGGTGCACTGGCGAATTTGGCTGCGGATGACAAGTGTAGCACAGAGGTTGCAGTGGCAGGTGGTGTGCATGCTTTAGTGATGCTTGCTCGTAACTGCAAATTTGAGGGAGTGCAAGAGCAGGTAGTAAAACTTTCCATCCTTTGGAAATGGTATCCTGAATCTGCATTTTGAGATTCTTATGAGCATTATATGTCGATCTAGTGATTTGCAAATAAAACTTCAGTTATTAATGTTGTTTTCTTTGTTGCTTCCTGCTTGTCTATATCTCCAGAACAAATCTAGTTTTTATGTGGAAATATTGCTTCATTGTTGCTTTTGCGTTTTGAAATGGCCACTGTATAATTAGGGTATGGACATACGGTAGCCAGTATATCATCAAATCAACAAAAATGTTAGTTTATTCCTTATGTTCTATGGCTTTGTAAAGGGCGTTCATTCAGCCTTATCGATAGTAAGTAGCCAAACGATATACCACTTAGCTAAACGTTTTTTCTTTTTAGGGTATTTACTTTTTGATGAACAATAAAGGGTAAGGAATATGGCCAAATTGTTGCTTAATTAGTATCTATTTTCAAGTGTAAGATATCTAGCTGGTTGTGCATCTACTGTTGGTCCTCTCTGTTGCTTATTCGCTCTCCCTCTCTGGGTTTGCACTGTACATTTGCTCTAGCACTTGTTACATGCTTTTGTGCACAATATGTTGCTTTCTGCAAGTTATTTACTGTGCTTTGTGTATACCAGGCTGCCCGTGCGTTGGCTAATTTAGCTGCTCATGGAGATAGTAATAGTAATAATGCTGCAGTGGGACAAGAGGCTGGCGCTCTTGAAGCACTTGTTCAGCTTACTCAATCTCCTCATGAAGGAGTCAGGTAGTTTCCTTTGGTTTCTATATTTCGGTATTGCTTAAGCAACTCTGATTTTTGGAACATTAATCTGACATATTTGTGTCATCTACATATATATATATATATATATATATATATATATATATATTTCATTCAACAAATTTTTAAAACATCTAAATGAAATCAGTTTTGTATAAACATCACCGGAGAAGTGATCTCTTCCCCCCTCCAATCAACAACACAAGGAAGTTATCGGAACAATTTCATTGAAACGATGTCTTCAAATGTTCATCTATGAAACTGGTGCTTTTGCTTCAAAGTTATAAATTATTCATATGTTTAAAGGCTCCAATGGTAGCGCAGAGCCACATTCTAATTGGAATTATGTACTTCACTCATAATTTTTTGATTAGCTTTCTCAACTTCCATCTCTGTGACATTAAAGTTTACTGTTGAACACTTGAACAGGCAAGAGGCAGCTGGCGCATTGTGGAATCTGTCATTTGATGACAGAAATCGAGAAGCAATTGCTGCAGCGGGTGGTGTCGAGGCCTTGGTATAATATTTCTCTCAATGAACTCATTCTTATTATGTCACTATAGGCTGTTAACTCATTAAATAATAAAGAGTTTAAGGATAAATATATATACTCAATAGAAGGCCGTTAAGTTTTGGTAGATTTCTTTGCATGGAGCTGAAGTTTCAGTCTGACCAAACATATTGAAACAAATCTTCATTCACTATTGACATTTTAATTGTTTACTACCATGCAGTAATAAAATTTACTATTTTTTTTGTTATCAGAGGGGGCTTTTATTTAGTGCTTTAGCACATTTATGGTTTGACCAAGACTTCCTACTCTCCTGGTCTCGATCATCAACAATATAACTGAATTTATTGAAATAGATGGTTTTAGAGGTTTCTTGCTGTGAGACGTTGCTATGAATGAATCAAGCATTTGTTGAGAATGGGAATGATCTTTGAACTTTAAAAGAAATTCTGGGATGAATAAACTTTTCTAGCATATACGTTTGATTATATTCATATACTATACAAGACTAACAATTAACTCCAGAAGTATAAGCATACGTCAGTTTAACTCATGAAAGTGAATGTTGGTAATGATGAACAATGGCCCCTTTTATCCTTGCTATACTCTGAGATACAGACGTACAAAAAAATTGGTAAATATTTTTTGTATCTGCCAGTCGTAGGTGAGTAACTATTGATATCAATATATAAAGTTTTGAAACAATTTGAGAGTTAACCTTCCCTGATATTCTTCATTTGAGCTAAGTATTGATACTGTTTATGCATCCTTTGGCAATTATTTTATTTACTATTTTATATTATACACTTTTTTTATTTGTATTCTTGATCATATACCATAAAGCATCACTGTTTGTTTACGTTACCCTATGTTATTCAGGTGGCTCTTGCACAAGGCTGCTCAAATGCCTCCCCGGGTCTTCAAGAAAGGGCTGCTGGTGCTCTTTGGGGATTGTCCGTCTCTGAAGCCAATAGGTATGTGCTTTCTCTAATTTAAACTACATGGGCCTTTTGGCTTGTCTAACTAAATGCGTTAGAGAAGACATATAACTTGCTACAAAAAGAACAAAACAAAACAAAAAAGCAGAGTTATGGTCATAAAACATGTAGCGAATGGGAAATAAGGATGAAGGAAGAAGAAAATGATACATGCAATTGACAGATGTCAGTAATTGACATTAGTTAATTTTTATTGTGCTTTTATCCGATGAAGTATGTCATGGGTTCTACAGAGAGTTTAACATCATATAAACTATAGATTTGACGTAGAGAAGTAAGGTACTGTCAGAACATATATATACAGTAGTTTTGATTATGTGCTCACGATATGGTGTATTTTAAATAGACTAATTTAATAGGATCTCCGTACAAGTTTAGATGACTAAAAATATGTTTAAAAGTTATTTCGGGAAAATATAGATATTATTTGATCAACAGTCAAACATGGACTTTCAGTTTCAGCACCTCAGTAACCACTCCCGAAGAGAAAATGTAAGTTTTGGTGAAGGGTCCTCCAACCATGGATTCCTGTTTTGTATTCATATTCTCCTCACTATATTTTAAGACCTGCAACTCTCAGTTCCCATGTCAATCCTTGATCAGAGTAAACCATACCTCCACTCAACTCTGCTCTCACCAAACCACATTGCCCCTCCTTGTCTCAATCAACTCCAATACAATTCTTTAATATATTTTGTCTTATCAATACAAAAATTAAAAACTCTTGATTATTAAATTTACAGACATTGAGACTATCAGCCCACACAAGATTCCTCAAGAACATTCTGGTGCATTGTTTCTTGTATGGTGTCTTAATCGCACTTTTTTAGTTCACCTCATGTCACCATTATAGGTGAGTTTTTTGAAGTCAGGAATTTCTGCTTCTTTAATTACCCATAGTCTCAACCTCATCAAAACTTGCATGGGAGACTCGGCCAAAGCAGACGTCTCTACCAAATGGATTGGGTCCACATGGAATACTATATATCAGACAAGGATTGGATCAAGGCCATTCATTTCTATTCTGCTATTGTCCAAGATCTGATCTCTCCAGATTCTGTCGCCAAATTCAGTGTCCCTCTCTGTAGAGATCCTCCCTTACAAGAGTAAGTATGCTTTGAAACAGACCAGTGTCAAGAACATGGTCGGTATTGTCAAGAAGCCTTGTTGCTTTTGGTAATTTGCAGCGAGCCAGACCATATTGCCATTTGCCAACAATACCTTTAATTATGTTCTTTCAGATTGGCCTACTTAACAAGCTGCTTATTGTGGTGAGTTTCACTTTTGAGATCTTACAGAAACTCAATCCCATAGGATTGTGATAGTCCACATCAGAGAAAAAATACGTACTGTTGAGTTCATTTAGTAATTTATTCAATTGCTGCACGTGGTATCAAGGGATCAAATCCAGGCCACTTCGAAAAAATTGTTGAAAGGAGTATAACATTGAGATTCTTAACCATGAGAAAATTCGAGTAATATGTGCCCGGTTCTTCAGCACAAGCTAGGGCTGTCTGGAATGCTGAGCCATCGATTCAAACAGATGCTTTGAAACAATGTTACTTAAAAGAGAGGATAGAGCTTTCTTCACTAGTGAATCTGAAATTAAAGAGATGTATGCCTTCACTGATTGAGTTATGGCTTTAGAATATGCAGCTGGTTGTAGAAGTAACACCTAATATAACAAGATTTGGTATTCAGAACCAGAGAATTCATGACCAGTACAAATCAGACTGGGTTACTTTGCTACACTATGGGAATCAAATGAGACATGGATGAGATAGTATAGGAAAAAAGGTAGAGAAGGGCAGAATTTAGCCGCTCGTGGTGAAGTTGATGCCAAGGTGGATGAGATTGACGGGTTTAATTTTGCGGCTTGGTTGACAAGCTGGAGAGTCATCGTGTTAATAACGATCTATGTGGAAGGAACAAAATTCAAGATTTGAAGGTTGTTTGAGACCGGGGTGATTTGTTTTACACATGGGATATTATGGAATGCCATTATAACGGGTAGCATTCGTCCAAAAATAAATAAATTATAATGGGTATCAGAAGTGTTACCCTGGTGGGGAAAGTTCAAAGAAAACGAAAACTTGGCGATGCCTAAGCCTGTTTACTGCACTAAGTCAAAGTAGATTCTTGTTCATCTTTGGTGGTGACATTACAAGGTTTTTCGATTCTAGTCATACTTCTCTTCCTTTCCCAAAAGTAGAGATTGCATATGCAACTGAAACAGTTATCTTAATCACCAAAACCGTAGTTTATTTTTTTATATTATTTTAACAATTAGTGTTTTGAATAGAAGGGGTATAGTACACATGATTCGTCAAGGAGCAGCTAATATTTGAACAATATCAGTCTTGTAAGCGGATTGCATTCAAAGACCTTACCCTCTTGAAGTTATCAAATTTTAATGATCAGATATATATATATATATATATATATATATTATTTTTTCTGGTGGGTAATTATAATGATCCAGTTTTGTTATTTGTATTAAGGAAACTGGACTACTGCTTTTCAAAGTCCAATCATAAATACAATGAGTGAGGAGGTCTTGAAAGCACTCACCTGTTATGCTTTAGAAGATTTCAATTACAATGAAACCAATAACAAGTGATGTACTAAATATCTTTGGTCCAGTCATATGTTGTTTCTGCAAAACTCTTGTACTAAGAATGGTCATAATACTTGCACATTCTAGCGATGAGGATATATTTTGACCGTTCCTTTTATTGACATTGTTCACATTGTGCTGGTTGTTAGCATTGCAATTGGACGAGAAGGAGGTGTTGTGCCTTTGATTGCCTTGGCACGCTCTGAAGCTGCAGTAAGTATTATTATTTGTTCTTTTTCGTTGCGTTTCTGCTTCAACGTAATGTTTTCAATTTAGCTATGTTTGTTGATAAATGCAGTAGAACAATGCTGAAGTTAGTATAAAACAAGTAACATCTAAGCACTAGACAAACATAGCCAAATTTATCCAAATTGGTGGAAAGTTCTTTCTTTTCACTCTTTCGACTTTTGCATTCTTTTATTATGAGAGGAGTAATATAAATAAAATCTGTCTGCTATTGTATATATGGTCTTGTTTGTCAAGACCTGTAACACTATTTCAAATGTTTATTTGACCAACCTTTTGTCCTAATTGGAAATTAAAAGTGACTCAACATTTGTTCAATATTTATCGGTATAGTCCTTCCGTGTGAGATAGTCCTTGTAATTCCCAATATGAGCTGATGTTTCATATCATCTATTGTTCTTTTTCATTCAATGGAACTTAATATAATAATTCTTTCTTTGAACTTTCAGGATGTCCATGAAACAGCTGCAGGTGCTCTTTGGAATCTTGCTTTTAACCCGGGTAATGCTCTCCGCATAGTAGAGGAAGGAGGTGTTCCTGCACTTGTTCATCTTTGTTCTTCATCGGTGTCAAAAATGGCTCGCTTCATGGCTGCATTGGCATTGGCTTACATGTTTGATGGCAGGTACTTGCTGTGGCTTGACTAGCCGCAAGTTTGTTTGTATTGGATAATACATGTTCTTATGTTTCAAGTTTGTCTGAAATGGGGGGCCTAAATATGTTCATGGTGGCTGATACTTCCTTCAAGTGACCTGTTTTGGCACCAATCTCAAACTGCCATGTTTTGGGTAGTTATCATCAGTTTGGGGTGTCTGTCTTATGATAGATTACTGGGTTCAACTCCACTGAAATTGGACTAGTTACCTGCATTCTTATGCTACTAAATTTTGGTAAAATCTAATTAGTTCAAACATTTCTCTTTTTCTTGATTCTCTTGTTGGGAAATCTCTAATTTGCCATGACCACAAGATTATGCTGTGCACTTTGGCCTCTCTGAGATTCAATTTGCTGATAATGCTTATTTTTTAAGACACATTTGAGAAGTGACTGTCTCTAGGGAAGGCATTGTGTTAATAATTAATTGCATCATCATACATGGGCAGTAAGTTTGTCTTTATTTTATGAATGGGATGAAAATCATATCTTGCATCTTTGCATGCTAAAGAGAGTCAATACGTTGTGCAGAATGGATGAATATGCCTTGGTGGGTATTTCTTCGGAAAGCATATCAAAGGGTGTGAGCTTAGATGGAGCTAGAAGGATGGCTCTGAAGCACATTGAGACCTTCGTCCTCACATTTTCTGATCTACAGACATTTTCTGCTGCTGCTGCATCATCAGCTCCTGCAGCATTGGCACAAGTGACAGAAGGAGCTCGAATTCAAGAAGCAGGACATCTCAGATGCAGGTCTCTTTCTCTCTCTCTCTCTCTCTCTCTCTCTCTCTCTCTATATATATATATATATATATATATAATGTCTTACTGATTCTTTGCAGTAGGGTTAAAAATAATGTCTTACTGATTTTTGCAGTGGGGCTGAAATTGGAAGATTTGTTGCTATGCTACGAAATCCATCATCTGTTCTCAAGTCGTGTGCTGCATTTGCTCTTCTTCAGGTAATTTTGCATAGTCTTCCTCTTTGAGAGAGACTGTTTTTGCACGAATGGTTCTGGCCAGTGTTTATGTTATGTTATCTTTAATGGGGAATCATCTTTCATGTATAACCTATCCAACTGCAGTTTACAATTCCTGGTGGCCGGCATGCTATGCACCATGCAAGCCTTATGCAAAATGGAGGAGCAGCACGGGTTCTGCGGGCCGCAGCTGCTGCAGCAACTGCTCCTCTTGAAGCCAAAATCTTTGCAAAAATCGTGCTTCGCAATCTTGAGCATCACCACATGGAACCATCACTATGAATCATCTGGCTGCAGAATATCTCAGTTTAGGGTGGCCATTGATGGAGGCTGAATTCATGCCTTAGTTAAGAGCTCCTTGGAAGCAGTATATTGCAGCATGAGGACACATGCTACTCACTGTAATCTTCATGTAAAAGAACTAAACCTTGCCCCGTAACAAATCCGCTCGGTTACATTATTTATTTTGTCCACAATTTGATAGGCATAAAGATGGTTGATTTAGGTTCAAGTAACTTACCTACCCCCTTTGTACCATCGTCAAAGAAAATAGGTTCTTTAGATGGGGGTTTAATCTAAGAGCTTGTACCTTAAACCATTTTGGTCTTTTGTTTGTATTCATTGTATGTTTTCTATCTGATGAGATGAAAGAGCTGTTTGAGACATAGAGCCAACATTTTGGTGAAAAAACAATATACATTATTGAATTCTATTACCATATTTTACTTCTGCGCTTCATCAGATTCAGTACACTGATGTTACTCGCGTCACTAGTTCCCCATCCTCATCTCAGAATGCAACGAAGAATTTGAGAGAAGTCGCAGTTAGGTCTTGATGGCTACTGTTTCGATGCTGCGCATTGTGGTGGTGGTGGGAGTTTCCAGGGACCTCTATCGCTAAGCAGTTTGCAGCTTATGAGAGTGTACTATGTTTGCTATGTGGCTTCTAGCCAAAAGTTGACAAATCTTCTCTCCTTTGATTCGTTGCACACAAGTGAAAGTAAATTATGAGACTAGTATAGCAAAGCTCATGATGAAAGGAAGACATTGGTACCAATTTTTTGGCTGGAGATTGACGGAATCGGCAGCGGCCACAGAAGTTTGGTGGTTGCATTCGAGGGGTCGCAACCTCCCGCTTTCTATTCACGTGAAAAGAAAATTAGTTGGAAGGGAATAGGGGGTCTGATCTAATTAAGCTAGAGTAAGGGGTTGTAATTTTCTCGTATTATTATCGTGTAACTTGTGTTCTATTTTTCTGTAGTAAGAAAAATAATTTTTCGAACTCTTTAAAAACTTTTGGAACGAAATGAAAGATCTAAATGCAATGCAATTAATTAAGAAAAGGAATCAAAGGATTTTCCGGGTACGGGTGTTACCTGACCCATGATAACTGTAGCATGAATCTTTTGACGATGACTTCACCTCTCTCAGAGGATTGCTGATGAAACTAGCTAGTCACTGTGTAACACCATGATAACTGTAGCATGAATCTTTTGACGATGATTTCACCTCTCTCAGAGGATTGTTGATGAAACTAGTCACTTTCTATTGCACTTGAGAGACATACGACTTTCTCATGTTCCAGTTAGCAATGTTGCTCATCGATTTGCTAGATGGTCTTTACTCTTTATCTAAGTGGTAATGTTTTAACCTCTTGAACGTTCTGCTAAATCACATGAAATGGCAACTCCGGATGGGTGTGGCAGTGGAGTGATTCATTCAAACTTTTTGGATGTATGTTTGGTCCTTTGGCCCTTACTATCCAGGTAAAATCCAATGAAACCTTTACTGCTGTCAGATGAGGTTAGAAGAAGGTAGTATCGATCTGTTTTTGATACCATTTTTTCGGTTTGGCTGACAAAAGTTGTCTTCAACGGCCATCATCAGCTCGGTTCTACAGAAATTGTTATTAACCACATTGGCATTGCCATAGCGTTTATTCGGGAAATTGAATAAGTCGGAATGGGAGAGTAGTTCATGCTGTACATCACATTGAAGCAAGATGACGGAACTGTAGAATTTTGTATGCCTGGAATAACCAATGCTTAATATTATCTTACAGTGTGTTTGGTATTAAGAGGTGATGACCATTTATCTAGACATAGGTTGTATTGTTCATAAAAATTTGAAAATAGTTGAGCCAATAAGCCTAGTGTTCCTGCTTTCAATTCTCAGTGAAACATATAAACAGACATGACAAGTCCCTTTGAACTCTACAACATTTCAAAAAGAGTAGCGTGTAGACGTGTTATCAATCACTCACCACCTTTACATTGTGATAATCTTGTAATTACTCTCAACACTAAACCACGGTCAGCACCAACTGCCGATTCTCTTTGAGCCCAGCAAACTCCAAGAGGAAGTTCCAGGCTGATGAAAGTAATGTTTGTGATGAATAGACTGGCATCATCGTTTGCATTGATGTTCCATCTTCCAAGTATGGCACAACATACTTTTTCATGTCACTTTTCGAGATGGCTAGATGATTACCTGACACGTTTATGAACTTGACCTTTCCAGCTTCGTCCAAGGTTTTCAAACCAATCCAGTCCTCAGTGTACAGCTTTGTCTGCCAAATAGAAATATCAGACATGTCTGATTAGATATCCTCAACTCCCCAAGCTTCATAGATTATTGACAGCAATGGAGCATACCAACATCAATCATCGTTTTGGATTACTAAGCACAAGCATTCATTGAACAACAACTATCTGCTTTCAGTCTATCCTGATTGTACCAGTAATCGAGCTTGTACCAGTATTCGAGCAGGAAGATTGGAATAGATAAGTTACCTCTTGCGCAGACAATATAGGATCAAAGGCGCCATCTGGGTAATATCCAAACCAGGAGGTCTCCTTGGGTATCAATATAGTGTCTTGCTCAAACTAATCACGAAAAGAAGCAAAAGAAAAATTATATTTGAAAACTAAAGAAAGAGCTTCAAGTGGCCATTGAAAAATGGAATTCTAAAGCTCACCATAATGAGCACCAAATTCTCTAAGCTTGCGAATCGTTCCTTATATGTGGAATTTCTCGTACTAATGATTTCATTGTTCAGCTTTGGAAGAAATGTACACCCTTTCAGATAGGCAGCAATATCCTGTTGAATGGAAAATCTGATCAACTTCAACTTTTGGAAATGAGAAAAGGTAACGAAAAATTCAAGTAATCAGCTGAAATGTAATGGTTGCGGTTGAAAATCAAAAATATGGTTGCTATGGAAATAAATACAGTAGAACTGAAGTATTTTACTTACAGTAGGGATTTTAAGATAACCGCTTGGAGCCAGGTGTTCCTGCAAACACATCAAAGTTAGAAACCTTAAATTGTAGGAATTGCTAGCAGAGATAAATTGGAAGAGAGAACCAGGACAACTATGTCAACTAAAAAACCATTCTACTGGGGCCTAATGCTGACAATGTGATTAACCATTTAATTATTTATAAGATTTGCACATACTCAAGCAACTTACACACAAACAAACAGATCAATAAATTAAAACCTGGATATAGCTGCTGTAGATCTCAGACTTGATTAAGTTGTCCAGAAGAACACAAATCCACTCAGACTGCAAAAACTAGGCAAGTCAAACCATGCTGCACAGATCCATTTATAACTGTGTTCTATGTCAAAATAATCTAATGAACACATTACGATGAACTAAATCCTAAAGTCCCAACTGCCAGATAAATCACTCCGAAATCTGAACCTTTTTCATCATTAAAACTGATTTGAGTAAACATTCTGAAAAACATACTTATGTTAACAGTATGTATATCTCACATATGAGAAAACAAGTAAGTCAATTATTTCCCAGTCTAGCATGATACGTATTTAAGCTAATCACCAAGTATATTTTCTATATACAAGAAAACCTCACTCATGTCTGAACTTTACTATACAAGTCAAAACTAGAATCTGTAGAAACCGGAAGAAAGTGGAAGAAGCACATACTCCGCAAAATGGAATAGATGCGGTACCAGCGTGGGGACCTGCTAGTGATATAAAATTTTTGACCTGTTTAATATATATCACAACATATTAGTGATTTTCAAGAGAGATTAAGTGACAAAATAAGTCGGCAGAACATTATGACAAAGGTGAAACTGAATTATTATAATCATGCCAACTATGTTATGTTCGTTACAGCAAAATAATTTCTCCAAAATTAGCACGCTGCTCTTTTGGTCTATTTTATCATATATAATGTTAGAACAGTGTGTTAGCAGCCCTCATGAAATAACGTTGTGTTTTTAGAAAGTACTTGGCAGAAGTCATACTATAATGTACAACAAGGGAAGTGAAAGTTGAAAGAAGATCTAACATGTAGTCAACACCAGTTAGTATGTGTATGAACCATCTTTGCGTTCCGCTGGGGGTAACAGTACTACCAGATTATTTTAATTTATAGGACAACCTACTAACGTTCATATATGTGCATCGGCTGAGCGCCTATCTGATTACAGAATAAGTATGTTCTAGGAGGCAATATCATATATTTTTTCATATTAATTCTTACAGGAGGTCCACCGTCACAAAGTTCAATTACTCCTCTGCCAACCATGTTACCCTGCAAAACAGGAGGAATGTGGAATGTGTTATCACATTGAGAAAGATCCAAATGGATACAAATTTTGAATAGTACAAACAATTAAACTTCAAATAAATTAACTGAATCTAATCATAAAGATTCACACAAGGCAACTGACTTCTTATGACTTTTAAAAGACGGCTCCACCATTTACAAAAGCAATCAAACAGTCATTGAACCACCCTAAAAATGACCAGACAGTTACAATGATATGTGCGGGTGTGTTCTTCAATTTTTGTGACCTTGCAGTATGTGTGCATCACAGATAATGCCAAGAGACCATGAGAAATACAGAAAAGTCTAGTTAGACAAGGAATCACTATATCCTTCCTGCAACTTTCCTTTTTCTTTTCTACTTAGTGAAAAAAATCATATAATTATTGCATACGCAGTTTGGAAATATTAAAGCATAAGAATATATTTTCACAGGGTGCATATATGGGGAAGAAATATGACATTTCTGCAGCCTGGAGATGAAGAAACAAAGACGAGAATGGAGAAACAATAAGTGTTACAGTTCCTGTTAATCACCTGTGAAAGTCCAACTATGTTGTAACCGTCACTTAGTTCACTCATATTTTTAACCTGTAATTGACATCAAAATTGACAGTAAATATAGCATAATTCCATAATAGTAATTAAAATGCATTACCATACTATTTCACCACCTTCTCACAAGCAACAGCAGTCTGCAAAAACAAGTTTATTAATTATTTTGAAAAATTATAGATTGAACATAATATAAAACAAAAAAACTGTTAACTCAATAGCCACCTGTTCCAGCAAAGGCATTGTCCAGGAATCCCATGATCCGTCCCCAATTTCTCTATTGAGAAAAAGGAAACAAGTACATTCAGAAACAGGGCTTATGTTATTCATGAACTAGATGCTAACTAGATAAATAAAAGACACAATAATGTATAGAGGGAAGTTCTACATTACATCAATGTAAACTTCAAAGTTTGAAAACCAGCAAACCAAAATTGCAATAATCAGCAAAAACTTTGCAAAACATAGATACATCTCAAAACTCCTGACAGAGTTCCAGTTGTAGACTGTATACACCGAATAATTGTTGAAAAGCTTTCCACAAACAATTCAAGTTTTGATCTTGTTGATGCCTAAAACATTGAGCATTGAGTTTGGAAACTTTTGAAGACAGAGACAAAAATCATGACTTAGAGTTCATCCTAACAAAAAAAAAAAAGGAGATTCGCAAATGCTCCCCTGACCTCTTCGAGTTGGCTAAGAAGTAAAAAGATGTTTATAATCATTAAAAATATGCTGAAACAAAGATTTCTTACATGCAATATCCTTCAGAACCAGACCAGTTGCTTAAGAGCTCCGTAAAGTGTGTGATTCCACGATTGGTGCATTTATCTCCAATGCCTGTCATAACAAGACGAACAAAATACCAGCTTTATAATAATAAAACTACCTCCTCCTGATCCTAAATCCTATATATGTTCTTTTAAATCCTAAATAACTGAAAGACAAATATATCATAAGATCCATCAGTTACTTAGACACTAACAAACAGTATATGTTTTAGAAGCACCTACAAATCTGAAGAAGAAAAAAATTAAAAACCGATTTGTTTAAAAATCCTGAACTCGCATACTCTTAACGTAGTTCTACATAGCAGTTCTATAGTAAGCATGGTTTTCCATGTGAGAGGGACAAGCAAAGAACAAAGTCACTGGCAGAGTTATTGGAGAAATGGTTATCATATAGCCCTTTAGTAAATACCAAAATCTAAGGTATGTTTTCAATCAGGCTAACCAATGATTGTACTTAAATACTAAACCATGCATATGGAGAACTTACTCCACACAAATACCAACCTATTCTATCTCTATGCAATGTTTTTGCCTTTTTAAAACAAATTTGTACATGATCGTTACCTAACTCGATGAATACAGTTCTAAAGAGGCCCTTTCTTGAAACAAGTTTACAGCCAAGCAAGGCCTACACTATGTATACTCTTGCTTGCCCATTCTTTCTTAGCTACCACGAAACCGAAAAGCCAATCTTTCACAACTGGTGATTCCTATATTGGACATTACGTTACCAATGTGTCTGAGAAAATGCAAGGAGTGAGCAAAATACTGACAAAAGAGCATTGCATAGTCAAAACCCAGTAAATGCTAGACAGAAGTTTGCAAATAGCTGCATATGAATCACTTCTCTCATAAAGATTCCAACTTTAGCATAGCATTATTTGTTCTTATCCACACCACAGTTCACATTCTATCTCAAGACATCCCTAGAAACAGTCTACTACTATTTTTGTACAACACCAACAAAATTTACTAAAAATACAACCAGAGAAAAGCTTCAGAACCCATGAAATTACAAAGAAGAACAAGATAATCAGAGAAATTACCATGAAAAACGATGAAAGGAACAGAAAGTGTAAGTGGGATGAGAGTGAAGATGAGAGTGAATGGTAAGAGTGGAAAAGCCATTGGGGTTTTAAATGGGTTTTGGTTCAAATTGCCAAGAAAAGCTTGGGATTTCAGAAGGGTCAAAGGTTGGGACTTGGGAGTCCTTAAGATTCTGGGTAGTGAGGGACGACTCCTGAGAAAATGGTAGATGACATGTTTAAACTTTACAGAGAGAAAGAAGTAGATTTAGTTTTGGCTTGAGGGACGCGCCAACTACCCTTCTTCTTCTAGTTTTAACAGCCGACTCTTGCTCCAAGTAAGAGAGTTGCACTTGGCTCTGTCCTCTTCCTCTCAAACTCCAAGTGTCATCTGAACTTGGATCACTAATTTAAACGTGTTTTTACTTTTAGATCAACGAAAAATGAAATGATAATCATATTCATATGGTATACGGTTTACAGAAATACAGTATACACCCACTTACACTAAATACAAGCTTTATTTAGTTGTCGAGAAAACAATACAAGCTTTATTTAGGCTTATTTTAGAACGGTACTTTACAAGTTCTCTCGGTCACATATAAATTGAAGACCAGCCCGTGATAATTTTACAAGTTATGCAAATTCACAAGTTGTTATATAGGTGTTAGGGGCTTCATTTTCGGGACTTCAAATGTAACAAAAAACAATAATGTGTATTCGTGGCGGATTTGGTATCCGGCGAACGGTCAACACGTGGGGTGACGGACGTCAATTTCAGTCCTGTTGTGATATATGCGAGCGTACCAGTACCTTTGAGTTAGGTACAACTTCGATGCGGACGACCTCTGGTGAGCGTACTTCTCTGGCGAGCGTGTCTGTCTGCTCCCAATTCCTGACTTCTTGAACAAGATAATAGGCTTGGTTGGCTCTGCTTTCGCGAGCCTGGATTCCTTGGTGTTTCTGCACAAACCCTGGGGCCTGGTAGATACAGATGAATTCAACTTGGTCTCCTGCAAACCTGCTTACTAAGGGGAATACCGGGCGGGCCGGTCTTCTCCTCTCCGATGCCTAAGTCAGTATAGTTGGAATATATAACTTGAGCACGTATGTAAGCGGTGAGAGAGATCAGTTACCTATTAATGAGGGTAGCTGGGGCCCTTATATAGTTGGAATATATAACTTGAGCACGTATGTAAGCGGTGAGAGAGATCAGTTACCTATTAATGAGGGTAGCTGGGGCCCTTATATAGGTGGTTGGGGGTGAGGGCTGGCCTCACCCTTCGATGTGGGACAGGTTCCCTTCTGTTTGTACATTCTGGTGCCCTCTTTGGCAGGCAGGCGTCCCCGGTCCCAGGGTCCCTGGTGGCTGGATAACCTGCTGGACCCCGAGGCCGAGTGCTGGTGGTTCGGTGCTGGGCTTCGGGCCTGGCCCTGGTTCACTAGCTGCGGGTCTGTGGGCCTGCTGTAGCCTCTCTGCGGCTACTGTCAACAAGTCCCCCAAGTTCCCAGTCAAGTGCAATCTTGAATGGGGACTTAAAGTATGTCTTGCTCTTGTCCCCCAGACCCGCATGGTTTCCAACCCAACGGTGCCCAGTCCCCCAAGTCCGCGTTGAAGATTGGGCGTGACCGGGGTGAGTGCCTGTTTACCGATAGTAAGCAACAGTTTATAAGTATGTTTGCCATATAAGTAGTACTGTGCTCAAGTGTTGTGGTGTTATGAGCATGGAATGAGATGATGATGCCATGCAAAATATGTGTGCATGGAATGATAATGGAGTGTTGAAATCCGCCATGCAATAGATGGTGCATGAGATACCGACAGGGCACTCTGCCAGATCGGTACAGAGCGGAGTTCACTGGGCCACTACCGGGCGTTCTGCCATATCGGTACGGAGCGGAGTTCAATGGGCCACTACCGGGCGTTCTGCCGTAACGAGACGAGGTGAAGTAAAGGACCTCGACCGGGCGTTCTGCCATATCGAGACGAGTCCATATTGCTAGGCTGCGGGGAGATTACCCCGGTGTTGCGGGCTGTTTGAAGCACCGGTGAACACTTGCTAGTTCTTCTCAGCTTGTGTTGAATAAGCGTTGAGGTAAGGGGGGGGGGGGGGGGGGGGCGTTGAGGTGACAAAGCTCGCCGTGCAGCCCCCGTTTGCCGCAGCTGGTGCGATGCAGGGTTTTTATCCTGCTGGACAAGCGTACATGAGTTAGATGTAAACTCACCCGGGTGTATAAAGCCCATGCCGGTCGAATGTTCTCATAACCGGGGTCATGCCATGGAACCGGGCGGGACTCGACCGGACGTCCTGCCATATCGAGACGAGTCCCCCAGTGAAATGCCATGGGGCCGGGTGGATCGCGTTCCCGGAAAATGCTCTCGAGCCGGTTGAAAAATCATAACCGGGGAGATGGTCTCGAGCCGGTTGAATGTTACGTAACCGGTGGGTGGATCTCGACCGGGCGTCCTGCCATATCGAGACGGGTCCCCCAAGTGAGATGCTGCTGGGTGGACCTCGACCGGGCGTCCTGCCATATCGAGACGGGTCCCCCAGTGAAATGCGGCTGGGTGGAGCTCGACCGGGCGTCCTGCCATATCGAGACGAGTCCCCCAGTGAAATGCCACGCAGTCGGTTGAAGGATCATAACCGAGAACTGCCATGGTACCGGGCGGATGGCTCATACCCGGTACGAAGCTCTCGAAGCGGTTGAAAAATCATAACCGTGAGAGGTCTTCAAGATTTGCAGCGAAGAAGCCATGCAGCCGGTTGAAAGATCATAACCGAGAACTGCTATGGTGTCGGGCGGATGGCTCATACCCGGGTCGATGCTCTGGCACCGGTTGAAAAATCATAACCGGTGGGAGGTCTTCAAGACCTGCAGCGAAGAAGCCAGGCAGCCGGTTGAATGATACCTAACCGTGAACTGCCATGGTGCCGGGCGGATGGCTCATACCCGGGTCGATGCTCTGGCACCGGTTGAAAAATCATAACCGGTGGGAGGTCTTCAAGACCTGTCGCTGGGTGGACCTCGACCGGGCGTCCTGCCAAATCGAGACGAGGTCCGCAGTGGGATGCAGTCGTGGAGCCTAGGAAAGTGGAGGGGCGGCCTGACGCCTCGGTTCCCGCTCCTAACTACCCTGTCGCCAGCGTGCGAGACAAGTGGCTGACATGCATTTAAGGAGGAAGTCCATCAGTCCCGTCAGTTATGATGGCATGGGCAGTTTCCAATGCTGGGACACGTGCCAACAGGGAGCGGTTTTGAGATGGAGGGCCTGGATTCGTAGGCGTTTGAGTTGCTCTGATTGCGTGTTTTGGGGGGATTTCAAACTCCTAGGGCACCGGTCCCCTCTGCAAATAGGCCTCTTCTGCTCTTACTAAGGGGAATACCGGGCGGGCCGGTCTTCTCCTCTCCGATGCCTACGTCAGTATAGTTGGAATATATAACTTGAGCACGTATGTAAGCGGTGAGAGAGATCAGTTACCTATTAATGAGGGTAGCTGGGGCCCTTATATAGGTGGTTGGGGGTGAGGGCTGGCCTCACCCTTCGATGTGGGACGAGTTCCCTTCTGTTTGTACATTCTGGTGCCCTCTTTGGCAGGCAGGCGCCCCCGGTCCCAGGGTCCTTGGTGACTGGATAACCTGTTGGACCCCGAGGCCAGGTGCTAGTGGTTCGGTGCTGGGCTTCGGGCCTGGCCCTGGTTCAGTAGCTGCGGGTCTGTGGGCCTGCTGTAGCCCCTCTGCGGCTACTGTCAACACTTGGCAACTGCTTGCCCCTCAGGAACCCTTGCTACTGTAGTAACACTCGCCTCCTTCGGTTTCCACATCAGAATATTGGCGTTTTTATTTCCTCTAACCTCTAAGATCTTCTCTCTAGATTGAGGATTTGTTTTGTCAGACGCCGCGGTCCTAATATGATGTCTTTCTGGGGAGTAATCCAGTTTCCTCCTTGGTGACTGCCTTGGTGCACCCGCTACTTGATCCGGCTCCGAAAGCCTCTCATGAGCACTTCTTCTGCGAGCCGGTGAAACTTGACTCCTTTTGTGCTCGGTGAGTATAAACATATGTTTTGGCCCTATACCGCTTATAGGTGTCCCGTATGTGTCTAATCGGGACCGAAAGCTCTGATGGGATCAACTCCCCCGTGGCCAAAGCATCCAAGGTTCGTTTTGCCCTGCCGTACCGCTTCTGCATGTTCCTAGTTGGATTAGGAGGTACCTCTACGGCCTTACCATTTTGCTGTTGATACCACCTACCAATCTTGATCTCTGAACTTGATGTTGGTGGAATGTACGGCTTAGCAATAACCTCTGGATCGGTTATTTTAGAAGGACCATAAACCGGTACAGACTTACACCCACTAGGCCCTGGACCTTGCTGAGACCGCATCTTGCTAGCATAGGTTTCTCGGTCATAAGGATGATATTTCGTTCGCCTGTAAGCGTCGGACCTGGATCGCTCCGGAACTGGATGGGTGTGCTTGGCCCTCTCTAAGGCTTTTTGTTCTGCCTCTTTCAGTGTCAGTTGTAGCTCCTCGTGTGTGATAGGTAGGTGACAGCCTACCTTACAATTAAGACATAACTTAGATCGTGGTACCAGCACCATCTCTTCCTTTTTTGGCGGATGCCCATTATTATTAGTTGGCTGTTCCGCTTTTTTATTCTCGTCGATGGCATTTACCCAAAATTCAGGTATGGAAGCCACCGCCTCTTTAGCAAACCTCAAAGTTCCATCATTCAACCATTCTTGAATTTGGTCCATTAACGCTACGCACCCGAAGGTACAGTGGTCGTTAGAATGATGAAAGGCACAATAGGATTCGCCCGGCCATATTCCCTTTTGTAGTAGGCAGGCGCCAACAAGCTTGACCCCACCTTATTGGATCAAGACCTCCCAAATCTCTGGGGCCCTATTTGCATCATATGTGTAATGTGCAAACTTGGAAACGCACTCGCCAGGTTCTAATTGTTGACATGGATTTGAGACAAAATCTATAGTGTTCACCTGGTGGAACGGCTTAGTTTCTGTCCAAGTAGGCTCCTTAGGAGCATCTATCTTCATGACATTATCATTAATCCATATCTGGATCTGATCCTTGAGCTTGACACAATCTTTAGTATAATGGTTATTCATGTTATGGTAGCTACAATACTTCTTACCCGCCATGTAGTCGGGTTTGGGAATGAAACCTCCATCATGTTTAAGCCGGCCGAGGTTGAATAGCTCTTGCAAGATCTCTGGAGCCTTGTATGCATTATAAGTATATGTTTTAAAGGCAGACTTAGTTGGCACAGAAGTCGTAATCTTGATTGGCTCCTTGGCCATTCTCAAATTCTTTGATTGTAGTTGCTGGCGACCAACCACTTCTACAACCGCGACTCCTTCATCGTTTTCCTCTACAACCCAAGTCACACTACCAGAAAAGGCATCATAGCCGACGAATTTAAGTCGTCGGCTATAATTATTATAGCCGGCGATTTCGTCGGCTATAACCATTACCCGACGACATATCGTCGGTTATAACATCGTCGGAAATACGCCGTCAGTAAAACTATACCCGACGACGATATCGTCGGCTATAACCATTTTAGCCGACGAAATACCACTACAGACGACGAATTTCGTCGGCTATAATTGTTATAGCCGACGAATAAAGAGTTCGTCGGCCGTTATTTGCAATTTCGTCGGCTATAATGCTTTTTCTGGTAGTGTCAGGTTTGGAGACGACTCAGTATATACAGTTGCAACTGTCTTTGAGCCAGAAGGGACACCTATTTTAGACTTTAGAGAGCCAGGGTAATAAGATATAGGGATGCCCTTCTTTCTTTTCCTTTTCTCCTTCATTCGATCAACCCAGTGTTGCTGATTGGCCAACCTATTGGTCAGATCGGCCATATTGGCAACATGAACATGCTGAAAGCCAGTTTGGACTTCCTCCTCTAACCCAGCAATAGCTAAGTCTACTATAGTATCCTCTGGGAGCTTATCCTTGCACTTAGTTATCAGCAGCTTGAAGCGTTTCAGAAAATCCATGGCTGACTCGCCAGGTTGTTGTTCTGTTCCGGCTAAGATTTTCACACTAACCTTAGCCTCAACAACCCCAAACATGGTGTTAAACAGGATTTCCATAGCCCTCCAGTCTGGAACCGAACCTGGAGCTAAATCCTTGTACCATGCCAATACCGACCCTGTTAACGATGTACCGAACACTCGCAACTTGAGTATGTGATTGTTCGCATAGGGACCACACTCGTTGCTAAAGCGAGTGATATGAGTCTCAGCATCTTCTGAGGAATCTCCAGAGAATTGGGTGAAACGGACGTACTTAAAGTTCAGTGGCCAAGGAAGCGCATTCACCTCGGAGGGAAACGGATTAGCATAAGTTCGGTTTGTATCTGGCAAACCATGCATAACCCTCATTCTTTCTTCAAACAGCCGATTCACATCGTCGACAGTTAGAACCAAGATTTCCTCCTTTTCTGGCTCGTCGGCTTCTTCATCATCAGATGGAATGACAGTAAACTTTTCTCCACCTCCTCTTCTCCGTTTTGTAGCTTCAGAAGAGTCCACACCTATATTTGTGCGAGACTGATTAGGAGACCTCGTCGTACTGGAAGAACCCCTTCCTTGCCTTTTTCCGATCACTTTCTGTTGGTTCGGTTCCTCCGACTCTTGAAACTCAAAGTCTAACCTCTGTTCGAACAGTAATGATAACTGCTCAATAGCAACTGAGGTTTTTGTTGTCTGATCCTGCTGAGCTTTTACTTTCTCATTGAAGTCCTTAGCATGGGCAGCCATCCGGTTGGTGATTCTCTCCTGTTGTTGCGCCAACCACTTTATGCTGGATGAACTTCCAATCTGTTCTGTCCTTAGCTCTGCCAAATTAGCTTCGATCCTTTGAAGGACGTCATCTGTCCTTTCTGACTTTGCCAATACTAGGTTCAAAGATTCCATTACATCTTCGGGAGATGGAACGATAAGGATCGTTGAGCTGTCCTTCTCAGAAACCTCTAAAGATTCTGAGGCATCAGCCATATTCTTAGTTAGAATACTGGCGGGTTCCTCCTGGCTATCAGCAGCCATTGTTATTTCAGGAACCTCCTGGCCAATCTTGGTGACCCCAGAAAGATCCTCAATGTTGGCCGCCACACCTCAGTACTTGAGGCCTACCTCATTCTCTGATAAACCTCTGCAGTTAGCAGAGTTGTGCTTGGCGAACAACCTGTGTTCTGGCTTATTGCACGAAGGCATGATTCGTCGATAAGGATTAGATCCCGCAATCTTGACACTGGTCCCACTGGGTGTGCCAAAATGTTCGTGGCAGATTTGGTATCCGGCGAACGGTCAACACTTGGGGTGGCGGACGTCAATTTCAGTCCTGTTATGATATGTGCGAGCGTGCCAGTACCTTTGAGTTATGTACAACTTCGATGCCGACGACCTCTGGCGAGCGTACTTCTGACGAGGGTACTTCTCTGGCGAGCATGTCTGTCTGCTCCCAATTCCTGACTTCTTGACCAAACGACTGTTACGTGGGCGTTGACAAGGTCGGCGTAAGAGGCTGGAACAAGACCTAACAAAAGTATATTATGATTTTTCTCTCAACCTATTGCAGATCGAGTAATCTTACTTTGATCCTGAGACGCAAAGCAAAGTAATAATTCAAGACCGCTGGAAACGATCCTTTTCCAACCTATGGCAGATTGGTTTGTGTTTTTTTACCTGAGTAACGACTCGATTGGCTATGGTGTAGCGACTGACACTGGGTGCTTCAGCGAACACGAACACGAGACGAGCGAGCGACTCTGTACGTATGGCGGCGAGGTGCGGCTCTGTACGTATGGTGGCAAGTTGCGGCTGCGATGTGCGGATATGCTAGAAGCGATAGGTCTCAGCGACGCTCACACGAATGCAAGACACACTTCGACAACCGTGCAAGGATACAGCGACCGATGGCGGGCGTAAGGTTGCAGAGAGGTTGGATGGTGGTTGTTTGCAGTTTGTGGAGGCTGTGCGCGTAAGATGCTCCGGATCGGAGAGGCTTAGCAAGGATTGCGATGAGCAAAAGCTTGTGTGTTTGTTTGATTGATCGATGATCTTTTTTACGTTGTACAAGAGCTCTTTATATAGAGGATGCCAAACTCCAATACTTGCGTATCAAGTAGCATAATGGATTCGGAGATCGATCAGGATTCAATTATCATAAACCAACCCCATTTTGGATTCCTAAAGGAACCCCAAATCTTTTCCAGAAAAGGAAAAGATCAAATATGTATCAGATTATCCTTTACTAGAAAACCTCATGGGCCTCGATCCAAAGTCTTGGACAAATGTCAGTTTCGGCCCAAACAATGTGGCACAATTTAAAACACTGCATCGAAATATAGTGTAATCGAATTAATTAATTTGCTCATTTAAAATGTGGTCACGATATGGTATATAGTCAACTCAAAAGAATTAGATCGGTTGTGGTTTTGGTCTCAAATTAAACCACATCGTCCTGTACCATGCCTAGGCCTAGAAAAAGACACTACTATATATTTTACACGTTCTTCAATAAAATCAACATATTCATTCATCAATTAAAAAATTAAACTACGCATAGTTCTTTGATATAACAGTAATTGAATTTAATTGAAAATGAGGATTTTAATTCTCAAGAAGCTAACAATCTTGCAGAGTGAGTGATTACTCTCTGGAGAAAAATTAATTTATAATTTCAGTGATAGAATTTCTCTCTTCAATTTCCACCATAATATATATTATTTTGAATTCTTTGCGTTATATATTCAACTTTTAGTTAGTTGAATGATCTGGTTAGATAAGCCTAGAGAGAATAATCTGAAGCAGCGGAGGTTGGTTCGTTGAAGGTTGGAAAAACTTCTTTAGATGATTAGGAAAAGGAAGCTAGGATTTTTAGAGCAGCTCGACAGTTTCCAAAATCCAATGTATCACAAACAACTAATATTTTTTTTTATTTTTTTTATAAAGAGCATCTAAGGATTTCACATCTACCCCCTATCGTGACTCGAATTTAGGACCTAATAACCTACTTCCTAGGTAATTGTGCTTTTTACCACTTGAGCTATCTCATTTCGTCTCACAAACAACTGATATGAACTATCACATTTTTGTATAACATGTTAGGTTCCTTTTCTGTGTACAACTAATATGACTAGTTCTACCAAATAAGTTGGGTTACATTTCTGTTAATTTCACCGTTTCTAAATTATTTCCATAAACATTGGGTGAAGAAAAAGTAAATTTTAAATTCAAATCCTGATACAGCTCCGCACCCGCGAAATATAGTATAATCGAATTAATTGATTTTGTGTATTTAAGAGCAACTCACTACCAGAAAAAAGGGTTTTCCAGACGAAAAAAAAAAAACGGCCGACGAATTAAAATTTTCGTCGGTAATTCTAAGGAATAGCCGACGATTTTATTTTTCGTCGGTGAAAAAAAAAATCGTCGACCATAGTTTAACCATAGCCGATGAAACCGTTTTTTGGTTGGTATTTTCAAAAAATCGTCGGCTATATTCATATTTCAGTCGACGATTTGTATTTTCGTCGGCCTTTCTCCGAAACATTAGCCGACGAAAATTTTTGGAAGTATGGCCGACGAAGTTGACATTTTCGTCAGCTATAAGTATATATATTTTCATATCTGGGCAGCAGCTGCTCATTTCAAAAAAAAGGGGGAAAAACGGGAGAAAGAGTGAAAAATCTGTGGGTATTGTTGAAATCCGTTCTCTCTTACATTGTGGAGCTATATATAGGTACGTATATGTGTATATATGTTGATTTTGAGTTTTAGTGATTTTGATTTAGTAAGTGATTTTTTGTTTTGTTGTTGTTTTAGTGTTAGAATGTATGTATATATGTTGATTTTGAGTTTTAGTTGAGTTGATTTTGAGTTTTAGTGATTTTGATTTATTAAATGATTTTTTGTTTAATTTGTTGTTGTTTTAGTGTTAGAATGTATGTATATATGTTGATTTTGAGTTTTAGTTTAATTATGTGTTTTAATTTGATGTTATTTTAATTAGTGTTAAAATATATATATATATATATATATATATGTTAATTAATAGTTGTTGATAGTGTAATTAACTTAAATAATGGTAGATATATAGTGTAACTTAAATAATGGTTGTTAATGGTATATATATATGAGTTGATGTTGATAATAATATATATTGTAATGTAATTAATTATTAAGGATTTATATATATATATATATATCTATGTGTTAATTAATTTCTTATTAATTAAAGTTATACATATATATTATTATCAGGCTATATATGGATCTGGATAAGAGTTGGATTTCGCTTCCAAGGCATGACCGACGATACACTACAGGAGTTGTGAATTTTTTGCAGTTCGTCGAGGAAAATGCAAACGGGAATGATTACCATTATTGCCCGTGCAAGAAATTTAAGTGTCGCAGTGATATGTGTCGATTTCCGATTAAGACAGTATGGGAGCACCTAAAGAGTAATGGGTTTTGGCCGAAGTACAAATGTTGGATATATCACGGTGAGCCATCATTAGATGGATCGCATGATCATGGGCAGTTTTTTGAGTACATCCAACGATCCAACAATGACATTCGTCAACGACGTGTTTCCTTTTGAAAGCGGTGTACGTGGGGAACAATATATGCATGACCCGGTGCTGCCCTTCCCACAAGTTGTCAACACTGGTGCCTTTGACAAGTACAACAAACTGATTGCATTGCAACAGACCCCTGTGTCTTCAAGTTCTGAGAAGACAGTTCTTGAAAGTGTGATGGAGGTAATGAGGATTAAAGTCGAGACAAAATCGACTATCAGGCAAGTTGATGAATATCTACAGTACACTTCTTCGTTGTTGGAGGAGGGTCATCGTAATCCTACCAATCACCGTAAGGTCCGAAGTATCCTCAAAGATCTAGGGCTTTCCTACATTAAGATCCATGCATGCGCATTTGACTGCGTTCTCTTCTGGGGTAAAGATGCAGAAGAGAATGACCTTGCTAGCCTTGACGCATGTCCGATATGTCAGTCTGAAATATATAAGTTGACGGGAGCAGGCAATAGGAAACCTGTGAAAGTGCTTCGGTATTTTCCGTTGAGAGATAGGCTTGAGCGGTTGTACATGTCAGAAATCACCGCGAAAGCTATGAGATGGCATGGTGAGCAGGACGCGGGAGACGCAGATATCATGACACACATCTCTGACGGAGCGGCTTGGAAGCATATAAACAATGAGTTTCCTCATTTTGCGTCAGATGTCAGAAACGTCAGGCTCGGGCTCTCAACCGATGGGTTCAACCCTTTCGGCACCATGAGTCTTTCATACAGTATATGGCCGGTGGTTTTGGTACCTTACAACCTTCCTCCGTGGATGTGCATGAAGAAGGAATATAATATGTTGACGTTGTTGATTCCGGGGCCTGGTTACCTAGGAAAATGTCTCGATGTGTATATGAGACCATTGATTGAAGAGCTTAAGGTATTGTGGGACGTTGGTCATCCCACTTTTGACAAGTACAAGGAGGAGACGTTCCAGATGCATGCCATGGTTATTGGTACCATCAGTGATTTTCCTGCTTATGGGATGTTGTCGGGAAGCGTTGTTAGGGGATACAAGGCTTGTCCAGAGTGCCTCAGCGATTATGGGAGCACCCCTCATTACAACAAGATATGCAGAATGGGTCATCGTGTGTTCCTTCCGGCGGATCACCACTGGCGTTACGAGTCCGCCGCATTTGATGGAACCGAAGAACACGGTGGTCCTCCCAGAAGATGGACGGGAAGAGAAATTTTAGCAGTGCTTAATGAGTACGATTTTGGGCCCCTCAGCAATCATCCCGATATTGTAGCGGAAATACCTGAAAGACCTGAGGAGTACAAATTCTGGACACATAAGAGCATATTGTGGGAACTCCCGTACGGGTGTGAGTTGCTAATCCGTCACTTCCTAGACGTTATGCACATAGAAAAAAATGTTTCTGAAAGTGTAGTGGGCACAACGCTGAACTTGGAGGGGAAGACGAAAGACGGTCCTAAGGCTCGCACTGATCTGCAAAACATGAATATCAGAAAACAACTATGGTTGAAACAAGGGAAGAGAAAAATGCCTCAAGCTCCTTACACCGTCAAGCCTGAGCATAAATCAGAAATTTTCCATTAGATAAGTCGGGCCAAGTATCCTTCAGGCCTTGCTGGAAATATAGCCAAGTGTGTGAACAGACAATTCAACAATCTTTACGGGTTGAAAAGTCATGACAATCATATCCTGCTACAACGTCTCTTCCCTGTTTTCATTCGACCGTTCCTTCCCCGTCACGTTGTGGAGAAGTTATGCACACGGGAAGTGAGAAAATCTGACCTCCGGGAAATGCAACAAGACATCGTTGGAATAGATTTTCTAAACTTTTAGATTCAAAATCAGAACATATGCACTAATGTTCCTTAAGTTGTTTACTAAGTGTTTAAGTGAATGTATAGTTTCAAATAGTTACTATACGTACACTCTTCAAATGCAAATATGTCGTCAAATAAGATATGACCGAAATAATGAAATATGTCTACGGTTGAAAAATGACAAGATTCCGACAAATTCTGTGTGCCGAATGTTGCGGTTAACTGTTTTTTACTTCTGTTTTCCTATGGGTAGCCTGACGTTCGTTAAATCAATTTTGTAAAATTTTTATACGATTAGTTGCGGCTCATTGATTTGAAACTATTATCTGTTGAAGGTGAGGCCAGAAACCAACGTTTAACTAGACTAATTTTCGTTTTAAAGCGTTTAGAGGTTTGACTTAGTGGTTTGACCAACAGTTTAGCCGACGAAAATTATATGCGTCGGCTAAACTCTTGCGTTCCGCTTATTGTCCGCCGTTGGATGGCTCAGATCCAACGGCTGTTGATTTTCCAAAGTTTAGCCGACGAAATATAATTTTCGTCGGCTAAACTCTTGCGATCCGCGCCTTTTTATTGTCCGCCGTTGGATGGCTCAGATCAGACGGCTGCTGATCTTCCAAAGTATAGCCGACGATATTTAAAGCATAGCCGACGACATTCAAAGAATAGCCGACGATTAAAAAAAATTTCGTCGGCTATTTAAAGAATAGCCGACGAAATCTTTTTTAATCGTCGGCTATTCTTTCTGCTATAAATCAGAAACTCGCGAACCCTAGCCGACTTTTTGCTCTCCTCCTCCTCCTCCTCCTCCTCAAATCGGCGGCGCCATCGTCCCTTCTCCTCCGGCCTCCTCCTCCTCCGATCCGGTTATTTTTTTTTTTCAATTTAGTTTAATTTTATAATTTAGGTATATAAATTGTTATATATTTAATTTTAATTATATAAATTGTTATATAATAAATTGTTATATATTTGTTATATATTTAATTTTAATTATATAAATTGTTATATATTTGTTATAATTTAGGTATAGAAATTGTTATATATTTAATTTTAATTATATAAATTGTTATATATTTGTTATATATTTGTTAATAAATTTAATTGTTATATATTTGTTATAATTTAGGTATAGAAATTGTTATATATTTAATTTTAATTATATAAATTGTTATATATTTGTTAATAAATTTAATTGTTATATATTTGTTATAATTTAGGTATAGAAATTGTTATATATTTAATTTTAATTATATAAATTGTTATATAATTTGTTATATATAGATTGTTAAATTAATTATATATATAAATTGGTAGTCTAATTATGTAAATGGTTATATTTTGTTAATATATAAATGGTTATTTGTATTTATATATATGTTAATAATGAAATATAGTTATATTTGTATATAAATAGTTATAATTAGGTTAATGGTTAGTATTATTTAAAATTAGTTAAAATTTAAATATTAATTTGTTAGTATGTTTTGAAATATGTTAGTATTATTGGTTATTATATTAATTAGAATTTGTTATTTAATGTAATATAATTTAATATTAATTAATGTATTAATGCGTCAACCTGCAGATAGCCGATGCATTGAGACAGTTATTCGGAGGCCGTCGTTCCAGATCGAGGGGTTCTGGAAGTTCCGCCGGTTCCGCAGACTCCGATAGGACCCTTAGCCAGCCTGAGAGGACCACCAGCCAGCCGCGGAGGAGTGTGGATTCCTCCCAGCTGCGGAGGACTGTGGATTCATCCCAGCCGCGGAGGAGTGTGAGTTCTCGGCACCAGACCCTTCTCCAGGCGGGGCGGCCGTTGAGCAGTTCACGTCCCCCTCTCGGGCCAGATGCTCCGAGGTTCAGTAGGCAGCTATTTCAGGACGAGATAGCTGCAGACGTTCCTCAGGTCTGTATGCCTGAGGTTCATCGGGAGCCGATGACGAGTCCGGCGACGTCTGCTGCTAACTCGACTGAGGGGCCTACTCTCCCAAATCAGCTCTACCTCCCGTACAACATTCATGCGATACCCGATGTCGACTTTCGTGGTGTGCCCATATGGCCTGCTATGCCTCAGTACGTGAGTGTTGCGGAGGCATACCATCAGCAGCCATTTGAGAGACCTGACCTCCTGATTTCGGTGAGGAGAAAAGGAAAGTCGATAGACGGGTCATCCAGTTCAGGTAACATTTGATTTTATTAATTAAATATTTTATTAAAATTAACGCACTAATATTTAATTTTATTAACCAATCGTCGTTTATGTGATAGGGACAGCCGCTAGCAGTTCAAGGCCGAATACGAGAGGTGTCATCTGTTTTGACACGCTCAGGAGAACTGTTGACAGCAGGGGGAGGATCCAGATCAACGAACCCCCTAATCAAGAGGTTCAGGTAAAAAAACGCCGCGATTATGCGGGTTGCGTGGGGGCACTGATTAGGGATAGAGTCCCTATGTTGTGGACCCGGTGGGCTGATGTGCCGGAAGAAATTAAGAGGGAGGTTAACAACGCGGCGTCGGTGAGTAATTTAAAAAATTTAATTTCTTTATCATAATATTTAATAATTTTCGGTATTGTTATAATTGTAAAACTAATAAAATATTATCTTTCAGACATACTTCGAGGTTGCCGAACACAAGCAGGATTGGGCGGACACGATTCAAAACTCGAGGTACGTTGGGAATTCCTCATCTTATAATTTGAAATATTTTATGATATTAATAATATTTCTAATGCACTTTTGTTTTTTCCGTAGGTTCAAAGAGTGGAAGAACGAGCTCCGTACCCACTTTAACGAATACGACAACCGTGGTCGTATGGGTACTCCAAGAGAGTTCATGTTCAAGGAGTACGAGTGGCGTTGGTTGAAGACAGTAGACTTCAACAACTCACTTATGGTGGTAAATACTAAACTTAACTATAAATGTTTATTTTCTTAAAATTTTAATTATTAGTTTAATTATTTTATAATTATTACACTAATATTTTTTTATGTATTTTTCTAATATTTTATTATTTGTTTGAAGGAACGGTCTCGGATAAACTCTGTAAACCGCCGCCGTAACACAACCCCCCATCATGGTGGTTCTAGGCCATTTGCACAATATCAGGAGGAGGCGCTTAGAGATCATCCTGATAGCAACCCGGACGTGGAGACGTTCAAGAAGGCTTATCCACAAGCGATAGAACAGCTCGTAAGTCGTTGATTACGATTTTAAAATTTTAATTATTAATTTTACTTAATTATATATTTGTTAGAATATTAATTATTTTTTTTTCCCGTTCAATTAGGAGAGGGTGAACCGGGCCGAAGAAGAAGTGTATGAGCAAGTAGTTTGGGAGACACAACCGAACATTTCAGAGGCAGATCTGCAAGAAGCCCTGTGCCAAGTCGACCGATCGGATGTCCAAACGGCAGCGAGGATGTTCGACACAGCCTTCCCAGACCGGTCAAACCAATACTACTGCCGGGGTTTGGAAAGTTCTGGAATAGAGCTTCTGAAGACTACTAAGGGAGGTCAAAAGAAGGGAGGCGGGGACAGCCAACAGATGAGGGAGGAAGTGCAGAGATTGGCCGCAAGATTGGCGGCCGAGTCCCAGAGATCACAGGAGCAACACCGCAGAACACAACAGTATCATTGGATATGTCGAGTTGGTATGCTGAATGCGAGAGAATTCGGCGACACAACTACGCCGGCCAACAAAACTGGTGGTATGATATGTTCGCGGCACAACAACAAAGCCTTGAACCCCCGCCCCCGTTTCAGCCGTTAGTTGAACCTCCAATGCCTCAACCTCCCAAGTTCGTTCAGCAGGATGACGAGCATGATGGAGAGCAGGATGTTGGGGATGACGTGGTGGACTTTCACTACCAGATCCGAGTGAATAGCCGACGAAAAAAATTTCGTCGGCTATCCCTATTTTTCGTCGGCTATCCTATCTGCCGACGAAATTTTCGTCGGCTATACTTCGTCGGAACAACCCCGTCGGCTATACTAATGGCCGACGAAAAAAACAAATTCGTCGGCTATAGTAGAGTTTGGCCGACGAACTTACCGACGAAAATATTTTTTGTCGGCCAAACCTGGGAGAAATTACCGACGAATTTCGTCGGATATTTTCGAGTATGCCGACGAAATTCATTAATTATAGCCGATGAAATTCGTCGGCTATTGGGTGTTAACAATAGCCGACGATTTTATAAATTTTCGTCGGTTATTTCCTCGAAATATATTAATATTTAATAGGAATTAATTAGTTATAGCCGACGAAATAATGTAATTTTCGTCGGCTATACAACTTATAGCCGACGAAAATTGGTAAAATTCCTCGGCTATAGTTATTATAGCCGACGAAATAATGCCAAAATCGTCGGCTTTTCTTACATTTGGAAAAAAAAAATTAAATTATTTTCTAAATTACCATTCCAAGCAACCTGCAAATCACAAAAACAGTCCATGCATTTGCACCAACAAGAAACACGTCTAAATACCCTTTTTATTAAATTCGTTCTAATATACATAAACCCTAAACCCTAATCATCACCTAAACTACTAAAGTCCACCAGGTCATCCCCAGCATCCTGCTCTCCATCAGGCTCGTCATCCTACTGACCGAACTCGGTAGGTTGAGGCATTGGAGGTTCCGCTAACCGCTGAAACGGGGGCGGGGGTGGAAGGCCTTGTTGTTGTGCCGCGAACATCTCATACCACCAGGTTTGTTGGCCGTCGTAGTTGTGTTGCCGAATTCTGTCGCATTCGGCATGCCAACCGGCCATATCCAAATGATACTGCTGTGTTCTGCGGCGCAGCTCCAAATGATACTGCTGTGTGCTACGGCGCAGCTCCTGTACTGTCTGGGACGAGGTCGCCAATTCTGCGGCCAATCGCTGCACTTCCCCCCTCATATGTTGGCTCTCCCCGCCTCCCTTCTTTTGACCTCCCTTAGTGGTCTTCAGAAGCCCTAGTCCAGAACTTCCCAAACCCCGGCAGTAGTAGTTGTTTGACCGGTTTGGGAAGGCTGCGTCGAACATCCTCGCTGCCGTTTGGACACTGGACCGGTCGACATGGCGCATGGCTTCTTCCAGATCTGCCTCTGAAATGTTCGGTTGTGTCTCCCGAACTACTTGCTGGAACATCTCTTCTTCGGCTCGGTTGACCCTCTCCTAAGTGGACGGGAAAAAAAAATTAATATTATAACAAATATATAATTAAGTAAAATTAATAATTAAAATTTTAAAATTGTAATGAACGACTTACGAGCTGTTATGTCGCTTCTGGATAAGCGATCTTGAACGTCTCCACGTACGAGTTGCTATCAGGATGATCTCTAAGCGCCTCCTCCTGATATTGTGCAAACGGCCGTGAACCAGCATGATGGGGGGTTGTGTTCCGGCGGCGGTTCTCAGAGTTTATCCGAGAACGTTGCTTCAAACAAATAATAAAATGTTAGAAAAATGCATAAAAAAATATTAGTGTAATAATTATAAAATAATTAAACTAATAATTAAAATTTTAACAAAATAAACATTTTTACTGAAGTTTAGTATTTACCTGCATAACTGGGTTGTTGAAGTCTACTGTCTTCAACCAACGCCACTCGTACTCCCTGAACATGAACTCCCTGGGAGTACCCATACGACCAAGGTTGTCGTATTCGTTATAGTGGGAACGCAACTCGTTCTTCCACTCTTTGAACCTACGAAAAAAACAAAAGTGCATTAGAAATATTATTAATATCATAAAATATTAATAATTATAAGATAATTATAATATCATAAAAACAAACGTACCTCGAGTTCTGCTGGGTGTCCGCCCAATCCCGCCTGTGTTCGGCAATCTCGAAGAATGTCTGAAAAATAATATTTTATTAGTTTTACAATTGTAATAAAAATAAAAAAATTATTAAATATTACGATAAATAAATTAAATTTTTTAAATTACTCACCGACGCGGCGTTGTTCACCTCCCTCTTTATCTCTTCGGGCACATCAGCCCACCGGGTCCACAACATAGGAACTCTGTCCCTAATCAGTGACCCCACGCAACCCGAGTAGTCGCGTTTTTTCTTCCCCTGAACCTCCTGATTAGGAGGTTCGTTGATCTGAATCCTCCCGCTGCGCTCAACAGTTCTCCTGAGCGTGTCAAAACATATGACACCTCTCGTATTCCTCCGTGAACTGCTAGCGGCTGTCCCTATCACAAAAATGACGATTGGTTAATAAAATTAAATATTAGTGCGTTAATTTTAATAAAACATTTAATTAATAAAATCAAATGTTACCTGAACTGGATGACTCGTCTGTCGACTTTCCTTTTCTCCTTGCCGAAATAAGGTGGTCAGGGTTCTCAAATGGCTGCTGCTGGTATGCCTCCGCAGCACTCACGTACTGAGGCATATCAGGCCATATGGGCACACCCTGATAGTCGACCTCCGGTATCGCCGGAATGTTGTATGGGAGGTAGAGCTGGTTTGGGAGAGTAGGCCCCTCAGTCGAGTCAGTAGCAGACTGAGTCGGACTCGGCATCGGCTCCCGATGAACGTCAGGCATACGAACCTGAGGAACGTCGGCAGCTATGTCCTCGTGAAATAGCTGCCGACTAAACCTCGGAGCCATAGAGGGACCGACATGCGGAAGTGAAGTGCTCGACGGCCGCCCCGCCTGGAGAAGGGTCTGGTGCCGAGAACTCACACTCCGTCGCGGCTGGGCTGCATCCACAGTCCTCTACGGCTGTGATGAATCTACACTCCTCCGCGGCTGGCTGGTGGTCCTCTCAGGCTGGCTAGCGGTCCTCTCGGAGTCTGCGGAACCGGCGGAATTTCTAGAACCTCTAGATCTGCCGGCACGACGGCTTCCGAATAGGTTTCTTAATGCATCGGCCATCTAAAACCCGATGCATTAATACATTAATTGATATTAAATTATATTATATTAAATAACAAATTCTAATTAATATAATAACCAATAATACTAACATATTTTAATATAACAATTTATATACTAACATATTAAATTATATTATATTAAATAACAAATTCTAATTAAATATAATTAAGCTAAATTATACAATTAAGTTATCAATTTATATAATTAAAAAATCAATTTATACGTATAAATTATACAATTACACCTAAATTATACAATTTGTTGTAGGAAAATGAGAATTGGTCTGTTCATTTCATTGATAATCCCCTTTATATAGGGTGAGTATTACAACGGTAATAGGAAATACATTAATGACAATAATGACTACATAATTATCTATCGTCCGTTACATTGACGAAGGCACATAATACGTTTTTCCTTCAACACTCCCCCTTGTGCCGAGTCAGGGGTAACATGGTGCATGTGGTGTTGCCTCATTAAAAACCTTGCCAAGTAACAAAAAACCCAATGGGAGAAAATAAAACTTTGGTCTAAGGAGAAAAAGAGCACAACGCACCTAATACATTTGAAAACAACATGTATGTGCTAGACTCCCCCTGATGTCTGCACCTCCCCCTGATTTTTACATTAATCATGGGTTTCTCCCTGATTCTTTCATTTGATCAAGAGAGCTTCAGTCTTATTAGCATACTTATGCATTTTCACATGTTTTTCCAAATGTGATTTTGAGCAATGATTTAGTAACTAAATCTTGCCACATCGTCCTCAGATCCAGCTTGATTTACTTTGATCTTGAGGATAAGGTTGTTCATGAACCGAATACATATGATCCTATTGAACATCAGGTTCACTCGTGGTATGACCTTCATATAACAACATAGTCATAACTTCGTCTAGAGTATGGGTGAACCATTAAGAGATTTGAAATTGATCTGTAATAATAGATTTTCTTATCTCACCTTTAATGCGTTTTTCTTTACGCATAGTTAGCTATGACGTGGATAATTTCTTTATCATGTCACATTCTATGTAGAGATTGAATCAGCCCAAATCTTTCATATCTTTAAGTATTTGAAAGAACCAGTTGCGTTGCGTGGGCGCAGAGCTAAACATAGCTTTACAAATTCTCATCGAATGAGAGGTCGAGTCCTACATATTGTGTTTAAGTACAATCATACGTGATTGCACTTGTATAGGAATTTCATTTCCCAACACTTCTTCATCATCTTCCTTTAGATGATAAATGGATCTATTATTAGAGTAAAGACTTCAACTGATCATGGGAATATATGTAGGCCTCACTTTATTCTTTAGAGTGCCTAAGCCGATTGATGGATGCTCACCATCATTACAGTCCTTGAGTTCCGTTTCAAGACTGTGTATTCCCAAAATCTTTTTCATTCTCAACTTAGGATTTACAATACACTGAGTTTCTCTTATTTCATTTAGAGTTCATATATATCCATAATGAAAACGCAAGGGCATAATTCATCAATTTCTTTCCAATCAAGTAGTCACTCTAGTGAACGTTTCAATTTCTTTTGCAAACGTACTCATGTGATCTAGAGTCACTTGATTTGGGTGGATGAAGTCCGTTTAGGTTCCTCATGTATATCTCTTAATTTAGATCCTCATAGAGATATATGTTTTGATCACTTTTCGTAAGCTGCATGTTCAGTTTTTCGGAAAACTACCAAACTGACAAGGTAGTGGAGTGCAATGACATCCATTACGAGGGATTGTCTCATCGTAGTCCATTACGAGAGAATATCTCCTCGTAGTCGATTCCAGTGCGTTTTTGAGAGACCTTGCGCCATAAGGTGAGTCTGCATACTCTTATTCTCATTACGCATTCTAACAAAGATACATTTGATAGGGTTTATATTTGCGGTGTCGGCGTCACCTGCCCAAATACCTATCTCTTTGTTTATACTGGATCGCTTCTTTCCATTAGGCCAGTTTACTAAGTTGACATTTTTCAACGAAGTATGGTTCGATAGTAGACTCATTATTCCACGTCCTCATGTACACTAGTGTAATGTGTTTGTAGAGATCTCTATACTTTAAGGATTGGTTCTAACATTTGAGGCGTCCCCCAATGATAACCACAATCCATAAATATTCTCATGAGACGGATTTGAGTATTACTGATCAATAGATCAGGTTGTGCCAAACTTGTTTTCTTCCTTTACACAAGTATGTATCGAACCTAAGGTGGCCTCCCCCTTGGGTGGTACCATGTCCTTTTGATAAAACACAATCCTTGCAGGTATATTTGCAGCAGGTTTATATGATCTCGTCACTTTAATGTATAAGATATCTACACACCTTACTTTGTGTGATTTTTTGGGGATTGAGATGAGACACAGTGGGGACAAACCACGACAATTCATGTCGTTCCACTTGAACATGCTTGTTCTTATCTCCCCCTAACGACGGGAAGACTGTCTCATCAAAGTGACACTCCGCAAATCTAGCGGTGAAGAGATCGCCTGTCAAGGTTTCGACATAGCGGACTATAGCTGGAAGTTCATATCCAGCATAAATATTTATTCATCTCAATGGACCCATCATTGTGCGCTGTGGCGGCGCAATTTTAGCACATAAAAACATTTAATGGAGCTCAAGGATTGTAGATCCGTGTCAATCCAAAAGAGCTCAAGGATTACACGTTCGTTTGAAATCCTTTAAAATCCTCACACATAGTCACTAGCTATGGTGTAAATTGGTTCAATGATGTGGTCATAGATGAATAAGTAACGCTGTATGCAAAAATTGCATAACTCAAAACGGAAGTATTGGTGTGCTTTACCAATATTAAGACTATTACTGTAGTCGTTTTCCGAGAGACCAATTGGGTTTTTATATAGGAATATGATATCCATTACAAATCCCATATAATAAGCCATAAAATCATCACACCTACGGAAATTAACCCGGCCTAGGTGCTTTGACTTTCTAGCATAAGCAGCATAAATTTTAATTGTGGATGGTGTCATGACACGTGACCAGCGTGTCGACACAACAACCAACACCCTAAAATATCTAAAGTGTCCGCAAGTTGGTTGAATCAGTCCACTGAATCCTCTTTTGATTCAATATAACAACATAATGAGAAACTCATGTGTCCTTTGCATATGATGATCTCAATCATAATTGCTTTAACGAATAGGCTTTGAATGATGTACTTTTATCCATAAAATCACGACGGATAGGAGAAGCATAATAAGGTATAAATGCATATGCTTGTGCATCAAATATATTATAATGCCACATTGGGGGAGCGGCGGAATTTAGGAATTGAACATACGTCTTCAACCCTATATGATAATATTTGAGGATAAAATGTTCATTGATCGTCATCAGATCCGTGTGTGAACCATATTCTTCTGGTGTTTGCTTCTATTTATCCAAAAATATGGGTGTCCATAGTAGTTTCTTTAATGTACGGATCACCATATCAAAGCCAATCTATGTCAGAATTCCAAAAGATCATTTTCTTATGACGTTGGATTTAATTAGCGGTTACTTAGAACCTACTAAGTTGACATATAATCTTCTCTAATACATTCGCAGTCATTTAGAGGTAATGCAAAGGAGCTCAAATGAATTATCACTTGTGTCTTTTTCACATGAAAATCGTGGCGTAAATTTCTTTATAATGTGGAAAACAAAATTCAATTTTCTCTGATCGCATAAATTGTCAATTTGACATATGCTCAATATATACATCAAAACGTAACTCAAGTTCTTTAGAGTAAATCGATGGGGATTGTAATAAAAAGGTATTGTAATCCCAGTTAGGCAAGTGCATTATGAATCCCAAAGGGAAAAGATATACTGATCCTTATCACTTTCTTTGATATACTAATCATTATCATATACTATTGATATAGTACTACTGTTCTTCAGTACTATTATTTTAGGGATTACATTGTGCGTTTCTTTGCACACGGTTCTTTGTTTCATGCCTATATTATGATATGTTGCTTTACTTTATGCAATACTTTGCAAAGTTAGATGTAGAAAATTGAATCATGTGTATTATGAATAAAATTTGAATAATCTCAATTCCTTTAGAGAAGATTCAAAAAATTAACATGCCAACGATTACATTTAGTCTTGTCCAATTTAGAGAGAGAAATTTTAAGACCAAAAGTCTAATTTAGGACCAAAAGTCGTATTTAGGCGTAATAGCCTTTATAAGAATATCTTAAAATTTTTAAAGTAGACTAATCAAAGTCTATCTTGGATTGAGCCAGATCCTTTTTGCTCTTTTAATAGCTGCAATGATGAGATTTGTCATTTAACATATTCTTCCCAGATATTATGTTTTTAGTTGTAAACTCATTTTCAATGTTATTGTTGGATATTGAAGATACTTTTCCAAAATCCGCGTACTCATATGATTCTTCATATTTATTGAAAGTCGTAGCTAATTAATTCTTTGCTAGCTTATAATGTACGTATCAATAGTTCATTGAATTACAACAATGACAGAGTGTTTCACTGCACATGACATGTCCCCTATGTCATCTTTTAAATGTTACATTGTTTCCACTTACTTTTGGATGATTATATGAATTTTACGTCCATGGTAATTACCCCTTATTTTAGGGTCGTTGCATTACTTTGCCCAATTTGTTCAAGAATATATATATATATTTTTCTAAGACCTTACATCGTCATTGCCTTTTGATTTAGGGTTGTTGCATTACTTTGCAAAATGTGTTCCAGAAAATTTCTTTTTCTCATACCTTATATTGTCATTGCCCTTTGTTTTCTCAGACCTTATATTGTCATTGAATATATTATAATTATTTCTTAGCTATTTACATAAAGCAATTTGCATAAATATACCATGCTCAAACCTTAGTTGGCTTAATAGGGGAATTTGGTACTCAAATTCTGCAGAGTCCAATATGTCAAAATTAAACTGTGATGGTTAGACCTATCTATAAAATAGAGGAAGAATATAATGGATTAATCTCGTGGTCTAAATGACATGCACGACGACTAATATAAACCAATATACATTATGGTAAATCCGTGAAATTTCGTTATCACAATAAAATTTTGGTTTCTCCATTTTCATTGCATGTGAAGCTAATGAAATTCCATTATCGTTTTCTTCTACACAATAAATAAGATATCCATGTTGAAAAATTCTCAATAAATAAAAATTGGATTTCAAGACCAAAATTTGTAATGGTCATATTTTTCTTACTTCGTGAAAATGCTTTTTCACAATATAGGTTTGTCACTTTTTCTTTATATTACAAAGCTCATGAAATTACATTATCAGAGCAATGTTCAAACTAAATAATATGTTAAATAAAACAATTATTTAACACTAAAAATGAACATATAATGCTCTATATTTAACATTTAAATAAATATTAATGCGATTTAATAAAAGCATTATATGATAGAGATTTAACGAAAGCAGCGAAATTCATACTGTCAGTTTGCCAAATAAACTGCATATGAAGCGATTGCTTGATCTCAGTTCCATTTTGATCGTCGCATCGTAGTTAATACGTCTCATGTAAAAACAACAATATTCATATGATTAGTCACTTTAATCATACAGTTACCATATAAATTAAATAATTTCATATTTACCATTAAATTCGTAAAACAGTAAATAGTCACAGTAAATATAAATTACTATACGGTAGTAATTTTAAATTTACCTTTAAATTTTATTTCCCCAAAAAAAAATTCTGATTTTTTTCGTGGGTCGGATCAGGGAGATCCGGGTCGGGCCCAATTCAAACCGGGTTGGGTCAAGCTTCTGCCGACGAAGCTTTGTCGGTAGAACTTCTGGGAGGCAGCCTTTCCCGACGAGTTGTCGTCGGTAGAAGCGGGATCGGATCTTAGCTGTGCTGGCGATCCGATCGGGGCTGCTGGACGAAGGGGGGACCGGATCGGGGCAGGGGTCGCCACAGGGGGTTGACGATCGGCTGGGCTGGCGTCGTTGGCGCTGGTCCAGCGCAGGAGGAGGCCGGATCGGAGGGGGGTCTATGCAGGTGGTCGACTGGATCGATGGGGGGAGACGATCCGGGTGGCGTCGGTGCCGGTCTGGGGCAGAGGAGCGGCGGGCCGAGCTGGGGCAGTCTGATCTGCACGGCGGCGAGGCGAGGTGGTGGTGCCGTTCGGAGTGGGTGCCCAAGGTGGTGCCGTTCGGAGTGGGTGCCCAAAGAAGAAACAAAAAAAAAAGGGTTTTTTTTCTTTGTTCTCCGGCAGTCTTCCGGCAGAAAAAAAAATTTAGGGTTTTTTTCAGTTTTTCTCTTTTCTTTGGCTATTGCCGCTAGGGTTTTTTTTTTCTCTCTCAGCGAGTAAAGCTACGTGCTGATAACGTGTTGTAGGAAAATGAGAATTGGTCTGTTCATTTCATTAATAATCCCCTTTATATAGGGTGAGTATTACAACGGTAATAGGAAATACATTAATGACAATAATGACTACATAATTATCTATCGTCCGTTACATTGACGAAGACACATAATACGTTTTTCCTTCAACACAATTAAAATAAATTTGAAAACAATTACCTAAATTAACATAAATACCTAAAATTTACCTAAATTAACATAAATACGTAAATTATACCTAAATTAACATAAATACCTAAATTATACCTAAATTAACATAAATACCTAAATTATACCTAAATTAACATAAATACCTAAATTATATCTAAATTAACATTAATTAACATTAATTATATCTAAATTAACATTTGAGGAGGCTGGGCCGGAGGAGGGACACGCCGGAGGAGGCCGGACGGACACGCCGGATTGGAGGAGGAAGAGGAGGGAGGAGCGGGCTGCCGGATTGGAGGAGGAAGAGGGAGGAGGAGGTCGAGGCGAGCGACGGAGGGAGGGTTGGAGGCGAGCGGCGGAGTTTTGGAAAAATGCAGAAAATGGAGGTTAGGGTTCGGCTGCTGCAAACTTATACCCGATAGTATAGCCGACGAAATATATGAATTCGTCGGCTATACTTTGAATTTCATCGGCTATAGTTTAGGCGCTCAGCAGCCGTCCGATCTCCCCCATCCAACGGCGGACAATGAAAAGGCGCGGATCACTAGAGTTTAGCCGACGAAATAGAATTTTCGTCGGCTAAACTTTTGGTCAAACTGCGAAGTCAAACCTCTAAACGCTTTAAAACGGAAATTGGACCGTCTAAATGACGTTTTTTGGCCTGATCTTCAACAGAGAATAGTTTTAGATCGATGAGACGCAACTAATCGTATAAAAATTTGTGCTCAAAATATTTACCGACCGTCATGCTACACATAGGAAAACGGAAGTAAAAAACAGCTAACCGCAACATTCGGCATACAGATTTTGTCGGAATCTTCTCATTTTTCAACCGTAGACGTATTTCAATATTTCGGTCATATCTTATTTCACGACACATTTTCATTTGAAGGGTCTACGTATAGTAACTATTTGAAACTATACATTCACTTAAACACTTGGTAAACAAGTTAAGGAACATTAGTGCATATGTTCCGATTTTGAATCTAAAAGTTTGGAAAATCTATTCCAACCGTCAGATATCACCGTTAAGATTAAATACATGTATGAAAAAAAATCCAACTACATCTGACAACGTTAAAGGCTCGATCGGGACGGTGAGTCAAACTTCTAAACGCTTTAAAACGGAAATTGGCCCGTCTAAATGACGTTTTTTGGCCTGACCTTCAACATAGAATAGTTTCAGATCGATGAGACGCAACTAATCGTATAAAAATTTTCCTCAAAATATTTACCGACCGTCAGGCTACCCATAGGAAAACGGCAGTAAAAAACAGTTAACCGCAATATTCGGCACACAGATTTTGTCGGAATCTTCTCATTTTTCAACCGTAGACGTTTTTCAATATTTCGGTCATATCTTATTTCACGACACATTTGCATTTGAAGGATGAAGCAATGGTTTGTCGATAGTGATAGAAAATGGAAGCTGCTCTTTTTTTGTTTTTTTTTAATCATAGCCGACGAATTCAAACCTAGTACTCGTCGGCTATTCTTTTGTCGTTTTCGGTCAAAAATAAAATATTTATTTTTAAAAAAACTTATGGCCGACGAAATAATGAATTTTTCGTCGGCCATTATGAGAATAGCCGACGAAATAATGCATTTTTCGTCGGCTATTTTCTGAAAAAAAAAACTAAAAAAATCAGTGGTTTTACACCTCTCCTATTCCGATGTCCTGTTCACATATAACCAAAATTGAACATAAAAAACCAGAAACCCAACAGTCAACATATTTCAAAATTTTTTTTAAGGGGTTTGGAACCCAGCCTAGCTGGGAGGCTCATCCCCACGCCTGTTCATTAGAAATGAGTTGATTACAAATGAAAGGATTACATCATTTAAATTACTTAATCCGTCGGATTGTAATCGGAATCATCGGATGAGTCTTCTTCGGTTTCTGAATTGCTCGATAGGGGTAATCTATGTCTTTCCTCACCACTAGAGTCCTCGTTAGTTTTTTCATTTGGATCAACATCAACAAGCAGTGGCTCTTCACGTCGAATTCGCACCGGCGTGTCTAGGCGAATAAAAGAGGAGTCAGGAATACCGTTTGAGTTGGGCTCTTGATACGCGGTGCCCCCTTCCTCGTTCTCTTCAGCCACTCCAAGTGTAGACGCCCGGTAAATGTTGCGATGGTGGATAGTGTTGACTACTTTCCACGGGTCACCCTTGGCGAGATCATCAAGATAAAACACTTGTTTCACCCATGTGGCTAAAACGAACGGGTCGTCCTCTTACCATGATGTACTAGTGTTCACAGAAGTTATGCCGTATTGATCGGTTTTCATGCTCTGCGGCCGTGTGTCAAACCATCTACACTTGAAAAGGTGCACTTTCATGCCTTCCCCGTAATGCAGTTCCACAACTGAATGGAGAACACCGTAATAGTCAACTCCACCATCCCCACCATGTGCCCCATAACCCCTGAATTTTGTGTTTTCAGTCTAAGGTCTCTGTCTTCACATCGAAATAACACACCATTCACCTTGCACGTCGCATAAACTTTTGAATAGACCGGCCTCATCGCTAAAAGTCTGAGTTCGTGCGACCAATTTGGGTGATTATCATTTTGAATAAGGTCCATCTGCAACCATCAGAATCAACTATAAATATGAATAAATATACACAATAATATATGAACACGTATAGAATAGTGTTAAAGTTACGTACCCAGCGGCCGAAATACTCTGCGAATGTCCGGTTGTGGTAATCGACATCACCTCGTACTTGTTCACAGTGTAGTTGTATGTTCTTCCAAAACTAAACTTCTGGACAGTTGATTAGTACCCACCAATGTGCAATGGCTACCTCATAATCTTTCAACTTGTAGGAAACTGGCATGTTTCCACCGAGTACAACATCGTCGGAGAGTATGGAAAGATTGAACTGTGACGGTACATCTTCCGGTATGCTTTCCTGTAACGCTCCTAAATACAGCTTCATGTAGGTGACGCACTCGTGCGCAATATATGCTTCAGCTATACATCCTTCAGGTGCGGATCTGTTTTGGACAAAACCACCGTATTGTCCAAGTTGCCTATAAATCAAGTTTTTAAAGTGTTATGATAATACATTAACACTATATCACATATATTGATGAGGAAATTAACATAAGGTGTAAAATACGTACCTTTCCATCGGATACATCAAAGTGAAGTGCACAGGACCGGTAAGCAACAACTACCGAGGAAGATGGATCATGAGGTGAGGCATGATGTCGAAAAAATTTGGAGGAAATATCATCTCAAATTTACACATGATATGAACGATGTCTTGTTGCATTTCCCGGAGGTCAGATTTTCTCACTTCCCGTGTGCATACCTTCTGGAAAAATCTTGCCAACGCTACTAACGGCTCCACAACGTGACGGGGAAGGAACGGTCGAATGAAAACAGGGAAGAGACGTTGTAGCAGGATATGATTGTCATGACTTTTCAACCCGTACAGATTGTTGAATTGTCTGTTCACACACTTGGCTATATTTCCAGCAAAGCCTGAAGGATACTTGGCCCGACTTATCCAATGGAAAATTTCTGGTTTATGCTCAGGCTTGACGGTGTAAGGAGCTTGAGGCATTTTTCTCTTCCCTTGTTTCAACCATAGTTGTTTTCTGATATTCATGTTTTGCAGATCAGTGCGAGCCTTAGGACCGTCTTTCGTCTTCCCCTCCAAGTTCAGCGTTGTGCCCACCACACTTTCATAATCATTTTTTTCTATGTGCATAACGTCTAGGAAGTGACGGATCAGCAACTCACACCAGTACGGGAGTTCCCACAATATGCTCTTATGTGTCCAGAATTTGTACTGCTCAGGTCTTTCAGGTATTTCCGCTACAATATCGGGATGATTGCTGAGGGGCCCAAAATCGTACTCATTAAGCACTGCTAAAATTTCTCTTCCCGTCCATCTTCTGGGAGGACCACCGTGTTCTTCGGTTCCATCAAATGCGGCGGACTCGTAACGCCAGTGGTGATCCGCCGGAAGGAACACACGATGACCCATTCGGCATATCTTGTTGCAATGAGGGGTGCTCCCATAATCGCTGAGGCACTCTGGACAAGCCTTGTATCCCCTAACAACGCTGCCCGACAACATCCCATAAGCAGGAAAATCACTAATGGTACCAATAACCATGGCATGCATCTGGAACGTCTCCTGCTTGTACTTGTCAAAAGTGGGATGACCAACGTCCCACAATACCTTAAGCTCTTCAATCAATGGTCTCATATACACATCGAGACATTTTCCTGGGTAACCAGGCCCCGGAATCAATAACGTCAACATATTATATTCCTTCTTCATTCACATCCACGGAGGAAGGTTGTAAGGTACCAAAACCACCGGCCATATACTGTATGAAAGACTCATGGTGCCGAAAGGGTTGAACCCGTCGGTTGAGAGCCCGAGCCTGACGTTTCTGACATCTGACGCAAAATGAGGAAACTCATTGTTTATATGCTTCCAAGCCGCTCCGTCAGAGATGTGTGTCATGATATCTGCGTCTCCCGCGTCCCGCTCACTGTGCCACCTCATAGCTTTTGCGGTGGTTTCTGACATGTACAACCGCTCAAGCCTATCTCTCAACGGAAAATACCGAAGCACTTTCACAGGTTTCCTATTGCCTGCTCCCATCAACTTATATCGGTCAGACTGACATATCGGACATGCGTCAAGGCTAGCAAGGCTAGGTCATTCCCTTCTGCATCTTTACCCCAGAAGAGAACGCAGTCAAATGCGCATGCATGTATCTTAATGTAGGAAAGCCCTAGATCTTTGAGGATACTTCGGACCTGACGGTGATTGGTAGGATTACGATGACCCTCCTCCAACAACGAAGAAGTGTACTGTAGATATTCATCCACTTGCCTGATGCTCCCTTTTGTCTCGACTTTAATCCTCATTACCTCCATCACACTTTGAAGAACTGTCTTCTCAGAACTTGAAGACACAGGGGTCTGTTGCAATGCAATCAGTTTGTTGTACTTGCCAAAGGCAGCAGTGTTGACAACTTGTGGGAACAGCTGCACCGGGTCCTGCATATATTGTTCCCCACGTACACCGCTTTCAAAAGGAAACACGTCGTTGACGAATGGCATTGTTGGATCGTTGGATGTACTACTACTGCCCGCCTCAAAATACTGCCCATGATCATGCGATCCATCTAATGATGGCTCACCGTGATATATCCAACGTGTGTACTTCGGCCAAAACCCATTACTCTTTAGGTGCTCCCATACTGTCCTAATCGGAAATCGACACATATCACTGTGACACTTACATTTCTTGCACGGGCAATAATGGTAATTCCCGTTTGCATTTTCCTCGACGAACTGCAAAAAATCCACAACTCCTGTAGTGTATCGTCGGTCATGCCTTGGAAGCGAAATCCAACTCTTATCTCGATCCATATATAGCCTGATAATAATATATATGTATAACTTTAATTAATAATAAATTAATTAACACATATATATATATTACAATATATATTATTATCAACATCAACTCATATATATATATACCATTAATTAACAACCATTATTTAAGTTCATTACACTATCAACAACCATTAATTAACATATTTATATATATTTTAACACTAATTAAAATAACATTATTAAATTAAAACACATAATTATACTCTAACTGAAAATCAACTCAACTACAACTCAAATTCAACATATATACATACATTCTAACACTAAAACAACAACAAAACAAAAAATCACTTACTATATCAAAATCACTAAAACTCAAAATCAACTCAACTAAAACTCAAAATCAACATATATATACACATATACGTACATATATATAGCTCCACAATGTAAGAGAGGACGGATTTCAACAATACCCACAGATTTTTCACTCTTTCTCCCGTTTTTTCCCCTTTTTTTTTAAATGAGCAGCTTCTGTCCAGATCTGAAAATATAAAGACTTATAGTCGACGAAAATGTCAACTTTCGTCGGCCAAACTTTCTAAAGTTTTCGTCGGCCAAACTTTTTAAAAGAAAGGCCAACGAAAATACAAATCGTCGGCCATTCTTGGGGTATAGCCGACGAAAAATATTTTTTAGTGACGAAAGAAAAAATCGTCGGCCATTCTTGGGGAATAGCCGACGATTTTTTATTTTTACCGACGAAAGAAAAAATCGTCGGCCATTCTGGGGAATAGCCGACGAAAATAGTATGTCGTCGGCCGTTTTTTTTTTTCGTCGGCTATACTGTTTTTTCTGGTAGTGTTTAGTGGTTTAGGTGATGATTAGGGTTATATTTTATGTATATTGGAACAAATTAAATAATAAGTCATTTAGACGTGTTTCTTGTTGGTGTAAATGCATGGATTGTCATTGTGAATTGCAGGTTGCTTGGAATGGTAATTTAGAAATTAATTTAATTTTTTTTCCCCAAAATGTGAGAATAGCCGACGATATTGGCATTATTTCGTCGGCTATAACTAATTAATGCCTATTAAAATATTAATATATTCCGACTAAATAACCAACGAAATAGATGAAATCGTCGGCTATATTTCAGAACAAATAGCCGACGAATTTCGTCGGCTATAGTTTACGATATCGTCGGCCATACTCGAAAATAGCCGACGAATTTCGTCGGATATTTTGCCCAGGTTTGGTCGACAAAATGAATTTTCGTCGGTAAAATCGTCGGCCATACTCGAATATAGCCGACCATTTCGTTATTTTCGTCGGCTATTGGTTTTACCGACGCCGTTTTTCCGACGACTTATAGCCGACGAAAGTTTCGTCGGCAGAAGGAATAGCCGACGAAAATTTGGCATAGTCGACGAAATTTTTTTCGTCGGCTATTCTGTCCGATCTGGTAGTGACTCCAACCAATGAGGCATTTTGTTTTGTCAAATTCAAAATCTAACATATGACATGGCAAATATAACATGTTCATATTTTGACTAATGCTATCTCCAATGGAAATGTCTAATTTGAATATTATTTTAATATTTTTAATGTTATCTTTTTATTTATCTCAATTTGTTCTTGCATCCAACTCTTGCAGACACAAGAAATGAAACTGAGATCTTTTGTAACTCTTAATTCAAGAACAAAAATAAATTGAGAGAAGGACTTTGATATGTTTTTTGTCAGAAATGATTCATTAAGCCCAAACAGCAGCAGCAGGTAACACAAAAAAAGAAAACAAAAATAAAGCCTGGAATTCATTTCATACAGAAAGTACAACAAACAACAGCAAGAACCCCTACCAAGGAAGGTAAAAGGGATGCCAAACAAGAATTGAAGAGGTACAAAGTCTGATCAAGATTAACATTACATGAGAATCTAAATATTGAACATCTTCATAGAAGAGTAGGGATAGATTTCAACTGCATAACCTTCATGTGTCACCTTGCAAAATTTTCATTTGCAACTTGGAATAATATGCCCTTTTCACAGGATTCATAACAGAAGTGTCAATGGACATAATTCTCATCACTGCTTCAAACTTCCTAGCCTCAACCTCAAGTTTCCTAACTCGTAATTTCTCCTTATCAACTTCAACTTTCTCCTTCATAATATTTATTTTCTTTTCATCTCTCTCTTTTTTCTCTTGATGTAGTTTTTGAATTAACACAAACTGATCAGTGGTTTCTTTCAACTTTCTTTTCTCAGTTTTCTTACCTAGTGGTCTAGACAAGGACTGTTAATGTTAGAATCTTCCTCAACATGTATACCAGTTCCTATATTTGAAGATGATGAGATATGAGGTTTAGATCTTTTCTTACTAGTCTTGCTGTTAAGCTCTTGATTTTGTTGTATCCACTTTGGTTGGTGCCTCAGTAGAATCCATGCATAATCGAGATTAAACTTTTTGCCTTTTTCTTGTGCTTCAAACATTCCTTTTGCATCTGCAATCTAAAAAGACATATAATCTAAAATCAGTTCCATAGTTTGAAGACATGCTAAATGAGTAATTGTTGTTAAAAGAGTTTACCTTGTCTTGCTCAGTCTTGCCACTTACATTTCTTCCATTTATGGCTGCCATGCATTCTGAAAACTTATTCACCACACTCTGTATTTTTCCACATCGTTGGCACAACATTAGTTGAGAACGATCACTGTCAAATGTCTTGTGCTTATGATAATAAGCTTCAATTTTTTCCCAAAAAGTTTTAAGTTTCTGCTCATTGCCTTGTATAGGATCCAGTCCAGTGTTCAACCAAGCACTTATAAGGAGTTTATCCTCTACTGGTGTAAAGCCTAGACCTCTTGCAGTTTTTTTTGATATTGTTTGAGAGACTTCGGCAATTGGCTCATGCTCCGATTCTTGTGAAAAAAAAATTAGGATCTTGATAATCCATCTGCATAATGTAAATGGTGATGTTGATGTTGATATATGTTTTGTTTCTTTATCACTAATCGTAAAGACAAACTTCTAGTCCTTGATCTGTAATACATAATGACTTCTAGCACATAGTTTTACTTTAATTAACAATGAAAAAATATATGTAGAAACACAGCAGCAGCAAATAAAACACAACAACAAATCTATCACTCACACACACACAAGAATAAAGCAGCTCGTACTTTTGTCTTTTCCATATAGAAAGTAACTTATGGGAACTCTGTAACATATATAGGAAGTTTCCCTCAGATCTGTAATGGATTTAACATTCATACAGAAGTGAAAGAACTAGTCCATTACTATGTTCAGTAAAACATTCATACAAAACTAAAGTTTCATACAGAAATAAAAGAACTATTAATATAAGAGAGGCACTTACAGGTTTAGAATTGAACTAAGTGGAAGAAAGAGACTTCATCTGCAAGATAAATAAATTATGGAGAGGTATATATGAGTGATAGAAGGACAATAACAGGTAGATAGTTATTGTATAAGTGAAAGAAAGTGAAAATCAAGAAGTTAAGTTGCTGGGTACGGACAGTTATTGCACACCAACTCTATTAACTCAGTATGCAAACTGCAAACAGGTATAGAAAATTAATTCCACAGATAAAGAGTTATTGCTAATCAGGTGAATTTAGTACAATGTAGAACATTTCAAACAGAAGTACATAGTTGGTTTACCTGTCTATAACATCTTCCAGCAATGAGAAAGATAAAGAGTTATTGCTAACCATTTACAGCTTGTTGAACAGATACGAAGTAAAGATGTGAGAAAGAAATGACACTCGAACAGAATTGTAACACTCTAGGACTATAGCATCTTCCAACAATGAGAAAAATGAGAAAGTGTTGTATGTAAATTCACTGTCTCATGGTCCATTCCTCCAAAATCATAATTATGTAAATTAAGGTTAGATATAGAACTACTGTATATGATTACTAAAGTAACCTGGTCAACTAAGTTTCAAGTCTTCCATGCGAGGAAATACTTTTCTAGTCAATTTGTAATCAATCACTTACAACATACAGAGTCATACATAAGAATGAACACTAGAAACAAAGTCACAATCACTTGCAATTTCATTAATAAATACCAGTAGCCAAGATAACATCTAATGCATAATCATTACTCCATCTTCACAAGCATCACTTCTTAGAAAGATTTTTCCTGCAAAAACAATATCATTATTAACAAACAACTCCAGCTTGAGAATTGCACACACATCTAAGTAAAGACAAAGACTAAAAAAGAAAAATATTCATGTAATCAACCTTCTACATATTGGCTCTAGCCAAATGGCGTTGCCACAAATGCTCAACAAGGCCAGCTTGTAGCATAGTATGTGTTCCCCTGTCTCGGATAGCCAAATGATTACTAATAAAATCTTGGAAGTCTATTGTGTGAGTACGTAAAACTTGGACATCTTCAATCTGCTCTTGGTTCGTATCTGGTTCATCATATTGTCTTGCAAGAGTTTCAGAATCATTAGCTGCAATACGTTCATCACGCTCATCTTCAATAATCATGTTGTGCAAAATAACACATGCATGCTTTCATGATTTTTTGGAGAGTTTCACGATCCCAAAAACGAGCAGGTCCGCGAATTATAGCAAAACGTGCTTGAAGCACACCAAATGCTCTTTCTACATCTTTTCGGCATCCCTCTTGAGCTTTAACAAAATTCTTTGCTTTCTCTCCCTGTGGACATGGAATGGTTTTCACAAAAGTAGACAATGAAGGATATATGCCATCAGCCAAATAATACCCCATTATATAATCATGATCGTTCACCCTAAAATTGACCGGATGAGCTCGTCCTTCAGGAAGGTCGGCGAATAAAGGCGAATGCTCCAATACATTTATATCATTGTGTGAACCAGGAAATCCAAAGAAAAGAATGCCATATCCAAAGATCCTTTGAAGCAACAACTTCAAGGATTAATGAAGGTTCACGATGATCTCCATGAGAAAACATACATTTCCAAGCAACTAGACAGTTCTTCTACTTCCAATGCATACAATCAATACTACCCAGCATTCCTTGAAACCCACGACTCTCACCAATAGTTAACAATCTTGAAATATCATTCAAATTGGGTTTTCTCAAGTACTCAGCACCAAATACATCGATAATTGCTTGGACAAACTTTCTAAAAGCTTCAATTGTAGTGCTTTCACTGATTCTCAGGTAATCATCTTCTGAATTTGCCGCACTTCCTTTGGCAAGCATCCTCATCGCAGCAGTACACTTTTGAAGTGACGATAATCCAAGACGGCCTGTCCCGTCTTTTTTTTAGACAAAATAAGAATCATGCGATGTCACCCCATCCACAACTCGTAGGAAAAGAGGCCTATGCATCCGAAATCTCCTCCGAAATATTTCTTTTCCATGAACTGGATTTTCAGAAAAATAATTTGGTGGTATTTACCTGGTTCCCTATCCTTATATCGCCGACCTGGAACAGAGCCTCGACGCCTTCTTCTTCTTCCCTTCTCTTCTTGTACAACACTTATTTCCCTATTGAACAACTCTTCATCAGATGATGAATTAGCAAGATTCTAAAACTCTTCGTTTGCTGCCTCTGAGGATGAATCGGATAATTGAAGATCCATGTCTTTAGAAAAAAAGAAAGATGGGTTTATGGGTTGAAGAGGTTGTGCTTGGATTTTGAGATTTTTTCTTCTGAGCCCTTTGGTTTTCTGAGGAGGCGAGGTCGAAGAGAGAGAAGACGAAGGAGAAAGAGAGAGAAAGAAAGAATAAATTTTTTTTTGACTCATTCCCTGGTTCCTGTCAAATTTGACAGTAGTGGGGGATTAGCCAATTACACGCGCGTGGAAATAACTCAATGGTTGGAGTCTCTCAAACACTGTCAATTGTTACCGTAGAGCACATGTGGCAAAAATGCCTCATTCATTGGAGATGCTCTAAAAGTGGTCACGATATGAAATATAGTCAAATTAGATCGGTTGTGCTTTTGGCCTCAAATCACATCGCCTATCGTGCTCAGGCCTAGAAAAAAAGACACTAATATATAATTTACACGTTCTTTAATAAATTGATTCATCAATTAAAAAAATTGAACCATGCATAGTTCTTTGAATTTGATCGAAAGTGAGAATTCTAATAAATTTTTTTGTTCTCTTTGGAACAAAAAAAAAAATCACTTCTTGAATTTATCTTGCTTGGTATTCTAATCTTAGAACAAATTACCTAAGGAGAAAAATAAATTTATGATTTCAGTGATAAAATTTCTCGCTTCAATTTCCACCATAACATATGTTATTTTGAATTCTTTGTGGTATATATTCAACTTTTAGTTAGTTGAATGGTTTGGTTAGATAAGCCTAGAGGCAACAAGAATAATCTGAAAAGAGGTTGTTTCGTTGAAGGTTGAAAAATTCTTTAGAGGATTAGGAAAAGGAAGAGCAGCTTGTTGATGCTTCTTAGGAAACCTTCTCAGAGTAGGAATGTCCTAGATTTGTTATGAATATGTTGGGTTGATACTTGATTTGGTCCCATTACCTATTTGATAATGTCACATGTTACTTAATCACTTGGTTACTTGGTTTTATGCTGCTATAAAAGACACAAATATGAACAATCGCATTTTTGTCGAACTCAAAATATTCAGTCAAGCCCCACAATCTCACGAAATTTATTTATACAGTTGAATCTAACGTATCACAGACAAATAATATGAACAATCCACATTTTGTTTAACACGTTAGATTTCTTTTGTTTGTACAACTACTATGACTAGTTCTACCAGATTAGTTGGGTTATATTTCTATTAATTTCACCGTTTCTAAATTATTTCCATAAACATTGGGTGAAGAAAAAGTAAATTTTCAATTCAAATCCTGTCGTGCCTCGCAAGTAAACTTGGGGAAGAGAATCAAATAAATTCTTTCCCATTTTACAATAAAACATTATTTATATAAAACATAGTACAGCCAACACGCCCTTCAACCACCACAGACTCCACATCATGTGAAACAACACAGAAAAAAAAGGAAACAAATATTACTGGACCCCACGTGTGGGCCATAACTTATTCAAATCCGATCATATTGGACCGGACCGGACCGGACCGGCCTAACTAAGCCAAGAGAAAATCAAGGAGAGAACAGAGAGTCCAACTGTGTCTGTGAGAGAGAGACACAAGAGTCCCACCCAGAAACCAAAGAGAGCTTCCTCTCCTCCCTCCTTCAAAACTCGGTCAGAGTCTGACACGTCACCGCTCGCTTTATCAGTCGCCGGCGCCGACGTGGACATGTGCCTCGTCGCTCTCAACCGTCAACGAAGTCGATTACAGGTTGGTTTTGATTCTTCCTTTTTTGATTTCTTGGGGATTAGGGTTCTTTCTCGATTGCATTGACGGTGTTTTATGATCGATTCGATTGTTTTTGGTTGATAAAAATTGGGGATTTTGACTCGGGAGAAAGAAAAAATTGTGGGTTTTTTATGATCGTTTGAAAGTTTGAATCTTTATGTTTTATTGGGGATTTCTGTGGTTTTTAGGGTTTTATAGATTTTGGGATTCCATTTTTCAATGAAGAATCGTGTTATTTTCGAATAAAAAATCTGTGGATTTTGATTAATTTCGTTGGTTATACTAAAATTATATGGAATTATGGATATTGTTTAATTTCTTTGGTTCTGAGAACTGTGAGTTTAGGATGATTGTACATTTTCTTTTCGTTTCTTTGGCTGAAGACTTGGTTTTGAATTTTTATTTTGTATTTAATATTTATATTTTTGTCGGCTGCATTAATTAACTAAATATAGAAGAGGGTAGGCAGTAGTCTTCTGTAAATTGATATGGCTGCAATTGTTGTTTTAGATTGAATCAGGCATTGACATGAGTAGTTTTCTGATTGCCAGAAAGACGGAATCTAGTTGGTTTGAGTTAGTGGGATGGGCCCTGAATTGGAGCTGAAACCAAATTCAGAAGCTGCAATGGGAGTTTCAGCAGTGAAGGAGACTGGTGTAATCTGTACAGACCCGGAAGAAAATTTTATGCCTTGTGTGAGTAACTACAAGGATAGTATTTTTAACATGGATGCATCGTATGCGGAACATACTACTACGCCGAATAGACGTGAGAATCAGGAGATAAATGTTACTGATTGTGCCAGTTTGAATGTTGACGTTCAGATGGTTGAGAATGAATGCCAGGATTTGACAGAGAGCTCGAGTTCTTTCGGTGATACAGTATCGGGGACAGAGAATGGATCGATGGTGGATGGTGATGAAGTTGAATCGGTGTATTGCGAAAATCCATCGGTGTCAATATATGATGGATATTCTGATGCATTTCATACAAGGTACATTTGTTTGATTTTTTATTTTTTTGGATGAATACCTCCTCTTTATTTTAATTTTTTTTGTCTATTTTCTTTTTTCTTCTGCTTAGTTTTTTGGTTGGTTGGAAGTATTTTTGGACAACCTTCTTTGATGTTGAAAGATGGTAGTGGTGGCTCAGGAATAGTTGGTTATATTTTTGGGATGACTATATATAGTGGTCGTGTTTTCCCATGCTTTAGCTTTCTCAAGAAATAGTAATCTGTATGTTTGACTTATGTTTCTAGTGGACTAATTTTACTATTGTCAATAGTTTGATTTCAGAGATTTGCGTTGTTAAATTGCATGACTCTTTCGTATTGGTGATTCTATCTTGTTAGCTGAAATATAGATTTTATCAATTACAGGAAAAAAAAACTATATGTATTATCTATATCGTTAAAAGAAAAAAAAATGAAGCAATCAACATGGTTGGAGAGTTAGGGAAGGGGATTCATTTTTTCCCTTGAGGCGACAAGCATCCATGCTCATTTCCAAACTGGTGATGTGTTTGGTGGGAGGCAGGGGGAGGGAGCATTAGTTTAACCGCAAGGAGGACAAGGAATGGAATATTGTCCATTACCTTTTGCTAAGAGCCTAATGAATCTTCACATGCCCCAATTTTGTAGGTTTACAGATGAATTGACTTGTCCAGATCTTCTATTGTTAACTTTGCTTGCATGTTTGTTATTATACTTCATAATTTTGCTCTCATTTCTGAACTTGGAGCTGACTTGAATGCTTTTTCTAGTGTGGAACACGGAATTACTTGAGGATAAATCACATTATTTGCTGATTTATGTTTTCTGTAGTTATCTAAAACTACTCATCTTTAGATATTCCTGTAAAAAAGTGGGTAACTATTAAATGGGTACATGTTTAGATATTCCTGTAAAAAAGTGGGTAACTATTAAATAGGTACATGTTTTTGGCCTTGATGCTTTCTTATCTACACTTGTGCTCAGTCTTCATCAACCACATGTGTTTGATTGATCATGAGTTTGGTTGTGCATCAAACAAAGGCTTAGTTAAAACTTTAGTATTGTGATCCAAAGAACTTTTTTTTTATCACTTTTATTTTATAGTCAACTGTTATATATGTCACATTCACGTGGCTTTATTTGTGTTCTAATTTGTAGGAAGAAAAAGTTGACTGGTCACTGGAGGAAATTCATACGGCCTCTTATGTGGCGCTGTAAATGGCTAGAACTGCAGATTAAGGAAATTCAGTCCCAGACCCTGAAATATGATGCTGAACTGGAAAAATATGATAAATTAAAGCAGTTCGAATATGGAGGTTACACAGCAGAAGGTTTTGATGGAAAGTCCATACTGTCTTCAAGTCAAATTCAAAGAAGCAAATTCATGAAAAGGAAGAAAAGAAAGAGAGTTGAAGATACTACTGATATAGTTTCATTTACGTCAAACCATAAACTGTTTTCCTATTATGGTAAGATGTCACAAATTGTGCTACATGGATATTTGCCAACTAAACTTTAATTTATGTGTTAATCTGCTTTCTGCTTTTCAGAAAATAAAAGGTCTGGTGCTAATGGTGGTTCCATGGAAGATGATTGTGGTAATTTGGGTAAGTATGGATATCAATTCAACTAAAATACCTTGCTTGTACAGCTGATTTCTCCTTTGTAATATGCACACTCAAAGCATACATGTATATATCTGTTTTTTTTTTCTGTATCTTGATTTTTCACGATAAGTGTAGAAGATTTATAATAATTATTTTTGGCTTGGATCAAGGCAGATAATTAACATTTTTTATGTGATTTTATCTGTTAAAGACCCTAATTGCATTGCCTAGCCACTTACAGTTTTATCTGCAATTGTCTTCTCATTTATATATACATGAACATTCCCTCTGTCAACTGTTTCTTAAGTTGAAAAGCTAGGGTTTGTCATGGGAACAAAGTATTGTCAAGAATTTAACACTTTAAAATTGTCTGTAGAACATGCTGCCGTCTATGTTTTTTCTTTTTACTTAAACTGATTTGTTTAGTTTGTATAATGTTTGAGGCTTTAGATTGTCTATGCGTGATGGACGAATATGGTAATTTATTTAAAGTGGCTGCTTTTTTGTTGATCTTTTGAAACTTTTTTTTTTATCAATGTAGCAGCAGGTAAAAGTATTCATGGCATCAATGAGTTTGAGATTGAGTTCAGAGATGGTGATAATACATTGGAAGATACTCTTCGGAAGATTGAATTGGTACATTCTCAAGTCTGCCGGTTGAAGACCCGAATCGACAAGGTGGTGAACGAAAATCCTGCATTGTTTGGCTCTGCTCAAAGTCCTGCTCTTGAAATTGTTAATGATTTACTAGCACAGTTACCAAGTGCAAGTCAGCATATTTCTGACTATAACATGGGACCTTTACTTTTGCCTGGGAGTGGAGTTTTAACTTATGAAGGGCAAACCCCTCTTCCTGGTATAATTGGGGACAGTGATCAGCCTTGGGTTGGCACCGAACAGGAAAATGTAAGTTTCTTTATATGAATTGATTTAATTGCTCCCTTTACTTTTTCTATTTTGTTTTTTTTTTATCGTTTTAAAGTAAGCAAATGTAATAAATTAAATTGACCATGCTTATCAATTTAGATTTTACCCATGAGTCTTGGTATCAATAGATTTCATTATCTTGGCTAGTGTTGATGTTTCATGTTTTATTCTAGACTTTTTTTGTCTTATATTTATTTATTTTCTTTTCTCCAAATGATATCCGGCACTGGTTTAAGTTGAATAATCTGTGGAAAAGATTTTGCTATGATTTTGTGATCTTGGTGCTATTGAAAATTTATCTGTCATTTCTTGTTATGTACTAGCTGACATAAATGCACACATTAAGCTCTTTCTATTTCTGTAACATGGGGGACATATCCTTTGTATTCATACTGGTCTTGGTCCTCCAAGTTTCAACTTACTGCAATCATCCACCCCTTTTTTCCAGTGCGATACCAATCCGTGTCTGTTATTTTTTGCTTGTTCAAGTGAAATTGGGTCTTGAAAATATTTATTCGGGTTCCGACTTCCATGGTTCAATCATGAAGAGGGACTGATTTTGCCTTCATGTATTCAGGCCGAGGATGGATTCCTTGAACCCAATGCATCTGTCAAGAAAGAGCCGCACTATTTTGAAAACAATAAAGATCGGGTCATACAGAAGCCTCTTCTATCAAGTGCACAGCAGAAAACTAATTTCTCTGTTCCAGCTTCAAAAACTCTGCCAAAAAAATCCAGCAAACCTAATGCAACTCAACAACCTGATTCCACTACAAGGACTGAATTCCCTTTGAACACAAGGAATCGTGGGAAGCGTAAACCTGGTAGGTGGAGCAAGAAAGCACACAGTTAGCTGGACTAGAAGTGACTGAATATCATTTGTTATGATATTTCTGTATATGGTGCTTATTCTGCTGTACATGCTCAACTCTTTCACATGCACATATGATTTCAACTGTACATGCTGCTAAATTAGGCACACACTCTAGCCTCATGAAAAGTTTCACAGCCTGTTGATGTTTTTGTTTAATTGATTTGGGGCAGTATACATCAAACATTGTCGTGTTATATTGTAGAGCAATTTATAATTTTTATTTTGGTTTTTCAATTTTATGTTTGTTTTATAGAACAGAGGAGGGATTCCATTGATCCTTTTGATCGTGTCCTCTCACCTGTTGTTTGAACATCGATCTTGGATACCCCTCCTGAGCAGATAATATTTACATTGATAACTTGGTCTTCGTTACAACAACCGTATACAACAACTATATATAGTATGTCGGAGTCTCTTGTGGGACAAATAAAGGTTTTGGAAAGCTTCCTCCTGCGTTGTCCCTACTGAAGAAAGGAGATTTAGTGTTCCTCAGAAGGAGCAGGGGCCATTATGGAGGTCATTATTCTGTTGCGAGTTTTGTCATGAACATTCTTCTGGAGATCTTTACAGAAATGAGTGCTATTACTGTTGCTGCTGGCACGAAAAGAACGTCCGGGACGTTCTTGATCATTTTCAGCTGGGGAAGACTCTCTCCAGCTTTTTTAGCAGCCAAGGCCGCTGGGGGCGTCGCCATTCCGACGAACAAGGTAGTTGGATCAGCCCGGCTGGGTTTCACATTCTTGTTCATAAATTCGCTGAATATCTTCTTTCTTTCATCTTCGTTGGCGTCGTTCCACTTTTTGAATAAATCCTGTTCAAAGTTGGACGTGTTACAGAGAATCGACCAAAAAGAAGTTTGTGAGCAAGTTTGGCAAGTAATGTTTGCAGTCGCAATTTTAACCGACCTGTACTTCCTTGAGTCGGGGTGCATCGTAGTGTCTGCCGGGCATAGCAGCATTAAACGTGCTGGATACGATTGTGTTACAAGAGCAGAATTAGATGCATCAATGTGGTATTCGTGAAAATGGAGTAAAACATACATAGGAAAACAATTGTGGTTACAAACTTACGTGAAAATATCAAGCATGGCAGCGTGAAACTGGTCAAAAGATGTGTCACTCTCCCTTATAAACTTCTCGTACACTGCTCCCAATGCAAAGCTGAACATCTTTGCGGACCCTGCTGTCATGGAAATGAAACTCAAGGTTGTTATATGAAGTCGTTCAGAAGTATAATTGTGAATGGAGAAACCCACAAATAAACTCTGAATGCCAATTAAGAACAGAAGACGAAAAGAGAGGAAACCTTGGGTCATGGAACTCATTAACAATCCCATTCTTTAGCAGTTTTGTCACAACAGTCCAATAACAAAATGTGAAACATACTTATATACTATGAGACAAGGTTGGGAGGTACGTATTATGGAATGTCCTGTTTGCTCGGTGCAACGCAAGGTATTGATTCTTACTTGAAATCTGGTTAGAAACTTTAGCTTGGGAAAGCATCAAGCATGCCTGAGTAGTTGTCTTGTAAGGTAGGTATCTCATATGTTAATGTGTCCTTGCAGTTGCTGCTCACATATATTCCTTTCTATTTTTCCCATGAAGTACCTACATTACTATCCGAATCAGTTCGACTATTTCAGTTTATACGTATCTTGCATATGACTGAGTTCGACTAAGAAAGTTGCTCAGATAGGATTAGTCAACTTGTGGATCAAAATGATTTGTTTCATAAATTAGTTCATATAATCTGATTACGCCACAGCAAAATTATATTACGTACCTTGTATTAGAGCCAAGGGCAAATTGTGAAGCAGAATTGTATTCTGTAAATCATGACATTTGTTAAGAACGAGGATAAGAACAAAGCAGATGTTACCCTAGATTGAAATGAAACAAGAACAATGACACGTCGAGCATTCCAATCCTTACAAAACAGTGTTCAATAGATGTATAGATGGTGACATTTAAGTGATTTATTAGCTTTAAATCCTTCAATTTGCTTCAATTAATTGAACTCTTAAATAAAACCCAAAAAAAATGGAACAAGATTAATTACTGATATTTATGAATAGAGAGGATCAAAACAATTCTTAGTAAACAGAAAAATGGTGTTCTCACATTGTCTGCAATGGATATAAACTATAGCCTGTAACTAGACAAGATGCTGATGAGGTATAATAACCAATATGAAAACAACAAAGACATGGATGTTCCTGCACTGCACATATTTTCAATTAATTAAGATGCATCTACCTGGAGTAAGACTTTATTTTAAAGAAAAAAGCAGCCCAACAGTCTATGCCGGGCTCTTGATGGAGTGTAATAAGCAACTGCGTAGGAAAGTATATGTTGTACTTTTGATTGGTTTTTCTGCTGTTCTGATTGCTATAAATGTTAACTGTTAAATGCTATTATACATCAAGCATCTCACACAATCCCACAACCAGAGCACTAAGCAAGGAGTAACTGAAAGAAAATGAAGAGCTTCTTCTCAAAAGGGTCTGTTGTAGCCATTCTCCTTTTGGCAATTTTCTTGGTCAGTGAAGCTCAGCAATGTCGTCCAAGTGGAAGAATCAGAGGAAGGAAGCCTCCTCCTGGACAATGTAACACGGAGGATGACTCTGACTGCTGCAAAGCCGGAAAAATGTACCCCACATACACATGTTCGCCGCCTATGTCTGGCAATACGCAAGCCTACCTCACTCTTAACAGCTTTGAAGCAGGCGGTGATGGAGGAGGCCCATCCGAATGTGACGGCCAGTACCACGATGACAACGCTCCGGTTGTGGCATTATCCACTGGATGGTACAATGGTGGATCAAGGTGCCTTAAGAACATCAGGATTAACGGTAATGGGCAGAGTGTGGTGGCGATGGTGGTGGATGAGTGTGACTCTACTGAAGGATGTGATGCAGACCATGATTACCAGCCTCCTTGTCCTAACAACATTGTTGATGCCTCTAAGGCTGTCTGGAAAGCCTTAGGTGTGTCTGAAGACAATTGGGGTGGCTTAGATATCACTTGGTCCGACACTTAGATACTGTCTACAAAGCTTGTTTCATGCGCTTGTTGCTTTATGTTATGTATCTGTACTATAATGTGTTCTAGCAGTTGTACAATGTAAGACCTAATCATATACATACTATGATATATACTCTTGTGTTATCTTGTGTCCTGTCCTATTTCCGATTGGTATCTATTTACAAATGTTTCTGATCCCTTCAGTACATATCAAGCGTAATCACCTTGGTTCATCAACATTCTGATGCTCGAGGTCTGTGACACCTGTAGCTTCTATATTCTTGATCTTTGTCATTGAACCACTCCATATGGCTACCCACTATCACCTGGAATCATCCATAATCTAATTTCAGCTCAAATTGTTACAGAAAAAAAAAACATCTGATATCATTTAGGTATCACAATGATGCTGTTTTGGATCTGTTTGTGGCAAACGAAATGGAATAATGGTCGAATGCCTCAGCAATAAGCCAATAACCAAATAGCCAAAAGTATTATAACGAATTGGTGTGGTATATCCATATCATAATAACATATGAACAGTAAGAGTAGCAGTCTTACTGAGACTATAGAACATAGGGAAGAAAACAGATTTATGGATGCATAGAATCAAATATGCAATATTTACAGACAAAAGTATTCGGTTATTGGGGAGTATACTGCTAGTGAATTCACGTCATTATTCTATCGGATTAACAAATGTGCTCATGGTTATATGTATTGCGAATTTGTGAAAACAGAAGAAGATATAAATCCTTGCAATATACTACCGAAAAAGTCCAGAAGCAATTAAATTCTTTAAATAGATTGATATGGTACTCCAAAATGTGCAGTAAGACAGGAAATGTGCTTACAGTGTTCAATTGTCCCACGTGTTGAGCAATTAGTAGCAATCCTAAGCTTCCAATGGCATTGCTGAATATCTTATATGCAGGCTGCCATTTGAAGAACAACCCCAAAAGGAACTTGCAGTTCCAACATCCTTTTTTGTGTAAAAGCAGTGATTCAAAACATAAACCAAGATTGATAAATACTGAAATTGTACACTGTAGCCGTATATAAAGAATCTCTTTTCCCAGACTCGTGCAAGTCACACCGTAGCTATAGAACATTGCACTAGTCCCATCATGTGTTTCCAACTGTGCAGCAAGGTCAAATGTATAGCTTCCAAAGATGTGTGCATCCTGTCCCCAGCCACAAAATGGTTGATTCTACCATCAACCTCTATAACACTACTACCAACCTCTTTATTTGCTTGATTCTTCCACATCAGACTCTTAATTTCATCTGCATCACTCCAGCTTCTCTTTCTGGCAAACAAGTTTCTCAACGTGACATAATTTCCATCATTCCATGGTTCCAATTTGATAGCCTGCTCCAGAATTTTGTTGGCTCTTGCGATATCCTCATAATACCCACATGCAAAAAGAAAGGAACTCAAAATTATCCCATTAACATTGTAAGGCATGCTCTTGATCAACTTCTCAGCTTCCTCCAAGCACCCTGCCCTTCCTAAAAGATCTACCATACAGCCATAATGCTCAATCTGTGGAATGAGCCCAAAGTTTTCCATTTTTCTATACCAAAATTTCCCTTCCTCTACCAGACCACAATGGTTACAAGCGGACAGAACACTGAGAAAGGTTATATTGTTCGGCTTATATTTCTCTCGTTGCATCTCTAAAAATACCTCTAGTGCCACCTTCCCATGACCATTGACTGCAAACCCGTTTATCAAAGCATTCCAAGAAGCCGTTTCTTTTTCAGGCATCTCATCAAAGAGTCTTTTGGCCTTTGTAATTTCACCACATTTTGCATACATATCGACAAGCGCAGTGCATACATTGGTTAGCCTATCAAGCTTATTCCTGTGTACAAACCTGTGAACCCAATGTCCCAAATCCAAAGCACCCAAGTCAGCTATAGCCGGAAGAATGCTCAAAATCGTCACAGCATCTGGTTCAAGCGACGTACTTGACTGCAGTTCATGAAACAATCTCACGGCTTCATGGGGCTGTTTGTTTTGGCAATAACCACCAATCATCACATTCCAGGAAACAAGATTCTTCTTCGGCATACAATCAAACAACGATTTCGCTGCTTCTAAATTACCCTGATGGCAGTAACCATAAATCATACTTGTCCAAGTCACCACATTCCTATCCCACATCTCATCAAACAAACTCCGAGCCAAACCCATCTCTCCCAACTTGACATATCCATCAATCATCGCATTACATGCGGCCGAGTCCCTCTCAGGCATTTCATCAAAAAGCCTTCTGGCACCACCCATATACCCATTCCTCGCATACCCACAAATCAGCGCCGTCCACGACACTTGATTTCTCTCAGTCATTTCATCAAACACCTTCCTTGCACAGTCCACCCTCCCAAACTTGACATACATGTCAACGAAAGCCGTCGAAACATATAAATCCAAACACAACCCAGCCTTGACAGCATGACATTGAATCTCCTCCCCCTCCAATATCGCCCCATCTAACCCACACGACTTGGCCAGAGCCGTGAATGTGTACCCATCCGGCTCGAAACCCATGTGCCTAAGATTTCTATAAAGAGCGAAAGACTCGGGGAATTGGGTAATGTGAGCTCTGATGATAGCATTGCAGAGAAATGTGTCGTGTCTGTTGGGTTGGTTGTCGAACACGCGGCGGGCGTGTTTGATGAGTTGTGGAGAGGAGCAGGTGGTGATGAATTTGGTGAGGAGATTGAGGTTGGTTTCAAGGGCGTTTCGGAGCATGAAGGCGTGGATTTGGAGAAGGGAGTGTGTTGTGGTGTTGTCGGGTTGTTGGAGAAGGTATAGGCATTTTCTTTCTAGGGAGGTCCATCTCCATAGTTGGTCTTTCATTGTTGTGAACTTGCGCGCTTTTTTGTTCATCATTTGTAATTTTGAAATGCGGTTATTTATGTTATCATTTGTTTACACATAACCAAACTGTGGTGGGAGCTGTGGGATCATAGCTGGTAAAATATGTGTCATTTGTCACAAAAGCTATCAAAAATACTTACATGTTTTCGGAGTTTTGATATTCAGCCGTGTTAACATCAATCTCAATCTCAATCTCAATAGTTAAATTCTAATTATTTATGGCAATTAACGGTTATGATATAGCTAATACGTTCGAGTATATGTATTCTCAACATGTAAGATGATGTCCAAAAACTACTATCAAGTAAAACAAAAGCTACTGCTGAAAAAGAGCTGATTCTACGCACCGAGGTGTACTTGCATCAATAGTGTGCAATTCACATACATTGTTATTTTTTCAACTCTGTTAATGTTCCATGATGTCGATCAGTGGCTAGGTGTTGTGTACGCCGCTTTTCTTGGCTTTATTTTTGTGATTTCTATTGTTGTCGATCATGCTGAGATATTGTGGCTCCTCTCTATTGTTCTTATTCTTTGTTAACATGCTATTTATTATTATTATTATAGTTTTTTACAACTTTATTTTCACTCACCTCTTAGTGTCATGTGAATGGTTGGTGATAAACGAATGACTGCGATTGCATATTAACTGTCGGTTTACTCACACATCTCAAAGCAAAAAGAGCTTCTACTTAGCATAAGTACATAATAAAAAAGTACTAGAAACAGGACACGGGCTTCTTTATTGAAGGAAACTGGAAAGTCGAAACCTAGTTTTCCCAACCGAGGCTTCAATTCTCTTTTAGGACTCTCTCTCTTACGGCACGCAGGACATGGATCGCCCTGCGGATGAATCAGGTCAGCGATTTTTGCTGTTTCACGTATTTTGTTTGTGTATAAAATCTGAATATGGTTATGCTTACTGGTGTTGATTTTATAGTATCCTATAATTTGTTGTGTAGATTGAGTTCCCTGTAATTAGGCAATGGAAATGTAAAAAGTAAATGTACATGTATAATTGTACTGAGGAAATGGCATGGAGCTGCTAGCCTGCTAGCGTATTAGAGCATCTTTAGCAGACTCTCTATTTTGACTCCTTAGCTATTTTAGAGAGTCTGTTTAGTTTTTTTTATCAAAATTAAGAGCTGCACCAGACTCCTAAGTAGTCATTTTAACTCTTAGCTATCTCGTTCCTAAATATAGAGAGCGAGGTGAGGCTCTCTATAATTTAATACATTCCTTTTAGATGATTCTATGTAATATATAGCTGCATTTACGGTATTTTAAAAAAATTTAATTAATATGTAAGTTAAAAATAGTTAAAATAGAGAGCACTGATACGGACATGTTTTTAAACTGGCTAGCCAAAATGACATTTTAGCTATTTTGGCTAAAATTTGACTAAAAAATGGCTAGCATTGCTAAAGTTGCTCTTGTTATATTGATACATTGATGAGTAACTTAATATCTCCATTCTGCCCGGTTGTCCTAGATCTTCATTCATTCACTAAATCTTCCATATACATCATCATATTCAAATTTTTAAAGAGAATTAATTTCAGTGTACCTACTTGAACTTTAGTTGAATCATCATTTCAGTCCCTATACTTTTGATTTAATCAACTACACCCCTATACTTTCTAAATTAATCAACTAATACTAATTTTAGAAATTCCGTACAAACGATCTATCAATACCAAAGGCTTTTTGGTATATTTTCCCTACATTAATGCACCGTTACCTTATTACGATTATAAATAAAGTTAAACAAATCATATAATCAAGTTGAACAATAGAAAATAAACAAAAACAAATTATATATGGTAAAATAAAAAAAAAATCACCATATATGATTTATTTTCTATTGTTCAACTTGATTATATGAATTGTTTAGCCTTGTTTATAATCGTAATATGGTAACGGTGCATTAATGTAGGGAAATGGTACCAAAAAGCCTTTGGTATTGATAGATTGTTTGAACAAAATTACAAAATTGGTATCAATTGATTAATTTAGGGAAGTACAGGGGTGTAGCTGATGAAATCAAAAGTATAGAGACTGAAATGATGATTGAGCCAAAGTTTAAGTAGGTAAACTGAAATTAATTTTTTTAAAGAAGATTAATCTATCTGTGGAATCAACCTCGCGCTCAGATAATTAAACAATAGTATTTCTTATATTCTGAATTGGCAACTATATTCTAAATCTGATCAAATCATGTGGAATTAATTCATGTGAAACTATGCCGCAAGTCGTTGGAGGGAGGGTGTGGTTTTGAACCATTGACCTTGCTGAAAACAATTTTTCTATAGAGCCGGGTATATCTGGAAATCTTGATATATGACCGGTCGGCCGCAATATTACTAAATGAGCCACGAACAAAGTTGACATGTTAAATATATATTCTGATATTATTGCACGGAGTCGACCATACTAATGTATATATACAGCTCTTCCATATAGTCGACTATTCTAGCTAAGAGTGCAGATCAAGCTCAGCTTTCAAAACAGATATAATGGGGTTTTACTTATACCAGGGCTTATCTAAAGTTTGCAACACTCGCATGCTTTGGAAACTAGTGGTTATAATCTTGTTGTTTCATGTTGCCATTTCTCTTCAGCAGCCAGTGGATTGCAAAGATGAGGAGATCTCTGCCATGCTGCAGTTCAAGGAAAGCTTTGTTATCGACACATCTGCTTCTGGTTATGCTGGTGCTTATCCAAAGGTTTCGTCATGGAAACAGAACAGCAGCTGCTGCTCATGGGATGGTGTCGAGTGTGAGGAGAGCAACGGTCGTGTGATTGGCCTTGATCTTAGTAGCAGTTGTCTCTATGGCTCTATCAACTCCAACAGCACACTCTTTCGGCTTGTTCATCTTGAGAGGCTCAACCTTGCTGACAATAATTTCAACTACTCTCAAATTCCTACTACCATTAGAAATCTACCAAAGCTCAGGTACCTCAACCTTTCTGCCTCTTTATTTTCTGGCCAAGTCCCATCTGAAGTTTCACTGTTGTCCAAGTTGGCATCCCTTGATTTATCTCTGAATCTTGATGGGGTTTCGGATGACGGGTTGTTAACACTTCCGCCATCCAATCTGGCAAGCCTTGTTCATAACTTAACTAGAATTGAAACTCTTTATCTAAGCTTCATTAACATATCATCCACAATTCCTGAATCTGTGGCGAATTTGTCATTTCTTACATCCCTATATCTAAGGGATTGTCAGTTGTTCGGGGAATTTCCAGTAAGAATTTTCCAGTTACAAAAGTTGAAACTTCTTAGTGTGAGATACAACCCAGATCTTACTGGTTATTTGCCTGAGTTCAATCAAAGTAGTCCTCTAACTTCACTCCTACTTGCCGGAACTGGGTTCTTCGGAAACCTACCTTCTTCAATCCAAAAGCTTGATTCTTTGGAACAGTTGGATGTGGGTGGATGCAACTTTTCCAAAGGGTTGGTTCCCTCTTTTCTTGGTAAGCTTTCCCAGCTCACTTATCTAGACATTTCGAAAAACAATTATGGTGGTCCAATTCCTGATTCGTTGGCAAACCTTACACAATTGACTGTGTTTAGGATTGGTACAAGCTTCTTAACTGGTCCAATCCCATCTTGGTTAGGAAACTTCAGCAAACTGATATACCTGGACTTTTCTTATAATAGATTGAGTGGTTCAATTCCAAAGTCATTTTCCAAGCTCAAAAATCTCGAGATTCTTTATCTTCAGTCCAATGACCTGAGCGGCACAGTGGAGTTTCAGATGTTTCAATATCTACAAAATCTATACCAACTCCATCTGAATGCTAATAATCTGGAATTTCTCACTGAATCCACAATTGTGAATGCAACTGTTCCTCAATTTACAATTCTAGGATTGAGTTCATGCAACATAAGAGAGTTCCCATCTTTCTTAAGATATCAAAATAATTTGCAGAAGTTGTACCTGGCTGAAAACAAACTCCATGGTCAAGTACCGAAATGGATATGGAACATGAGCACAGATACTTTGATGTACTTGGACTTTGATCAAAACTTCCTTACAGGCTTTGAGCAACCTCTAGTTATCCTTCCTTGGGTCAACCTTCGATATTTAAAGCTCTCATCCAACATGTTCCATGGGCCATTGCCCATGCCTCCACCATCTATATTAGGCTACGAAATTCAGGGCAATAAACTGACAGGAGAAGTTTCACCAGAGATTTGCAACCTGAGTTCTCTTCAGGCCCTTGATTTGTCTAACAACAACTTGAGTGGTATGCTTCCAAGCTGTATCGGTAACTTTAGTGACCCTCTGATACTTTTACTTCTAGCAAATAACTCCTTCCATGGGGTTCTTCCACAAACATACAGCAAAAAAAGCAACTTGAGGATGATGGATGTTAGTTATAACCAATTACAGGGGCAATTACCAAGGTCATTGGCCAACTGTGTGATGCTTGAGACTTTGGTTCTGTCAGACAACAAATTCAATGATATCTTCCCCTCTTGGTTGGTGACTCTTCCAGAGTTAAAAGTGCTGGCACTGCGCCATAATGGATTCCACGGAGTGATAGGAAAGCCTGAAAACAATAATAGTTTCCCAAAGTTGCGCATTTTAGATCTGTCTTACAATAATTTCACAGGTGAATTTCTTTCTGATTACATATTCTCTGAGTATGCCATGAGATCAAATATCACAGTCAACCAGTTAACATATATGAAGACCAACATAACATATGACGCTGGTGGTGGTGCTATTACTTTTGATTATGGTTACACAATCACAATAGCAAATAAAGGTGTGGACAGATACTATTCAAAAATTCAAGAAGCCTTTGCAGCCATTGATATCTCAAGCAACAAATTTGAAGGGAAGATTGATGAACTGATTGGGAATCTAAGAGGGCTTCGCTCGCTAAATGTTTCCAATAACCTTTTCACGGGTAAGATTCCATCATCTTTGGGAAGCTTAACGCTCCTGGAGGCATTGGACCTTTCACAAAACAAGCTGTCAGGAGAGATCCCTCAACAGCTGGCGCAGCTGACGTTCCTTTCACAGTTCAATGCTTCTCACAACAGTCTCAGAGGTCCTATACCCCAAGGGAGCCAACTCGCTACATTCAACACCACTTCCTATGAGGGAAACCCTGGATTGTGTGGAGATCCGTTGCCAAAGAAATGTGGAAATCCTAAGGCCACTCAACAGCAATCTCCAACTGTACAAGAAACTTATTCTTCAGAGTCAAGAATTAAATGGATATTTTTTGTGGCAGGATTTGGAAGTGGCTTGGTGCAGGGTATCATTCTTGCGGATATTATGTACAGAAGGAGGTATGCATTGTTTCTTGAAATTGTTGACATGCTAATCAGAGTAGTAAAAAAGAAACGGTAAAGTAGGAGGGCAGGAATTGTATTTAATTACTTGGCTATGCATCTAATGTTGGTTATGGCTTATGAATCTATATAAATCTCAGTCTTTCCCTGAGTGCTTAGTGGTCTAGCTATGTTTTTTTTTTTTTTTTTTTTTGAGAATAAGAACTTTCATTGATGATATAGATAGAAATACGTAATTTACATATATCATTGATGATATGGAATCACAAAGATCTGTACATGTATCTAACTCTAAGTCTAAATTCATTAGTCTTATTCTTTTTTAGAGTTGTTTGTGTGTGTTTTCTTGGCTTCTCTTTTTCTATATTTTTTCTGTTTTGGTATAGAATCTGAAGGTCCTAGAGGAGGGGTGAATATGACACTTTGCAACTTTTTCGTTATGCGTTGTAATCCGAGGCTAGCAAGGTGTTGTGCTATCCCGATTGACAGTTTGCAACGATTATACAAGAATTGAAAAAGATTGCTGAAAGTAAAAACAACACCAAGATGTTTTTCTTTAACGCAGAAACCCTGAACTCAGGGAAGAAAACTGCGTGCCCTTATCCGAAGGACAAACCTCTCCACTATGTGATTCGTAGACTTATACAAGAATAGAGTCTGGGATACCAGACCTTGTTGTTATCCTGTTCTATGACTCTACCTAGTCTAACTAGAACGCTCTCCCATCTTGTCCCCTAAGTCCTCACACATGAAAGGGATACAAGAGCTTCACTCAGACCTTAACTACACCCTAGCTAACTCTGCTTGTGAACTCTTGGGGTCGTTGCACCTCCAATCACAACCTCATGTATTGGAAAGCAAATGCTTTATGATTTTAGAAAAACGGTTTTTGATTTCTCAAGCTCTAAGATTTATAATCACTAGGAAGACTTAGAGCATTAGAAAATAAGAACACAGCCAAGCCGATGTTCTTCAATAATAACAAAAACACAAATGAATTTGACCACCAAACAAAATCACTTTGCTTGGTATTTATAGGCAAGTGTAAGTTGCTTAAGAAAGCAATACGCATGCCAATGAATTAAGGAGGTTTGTCCTTATGTGCTTGGCATAGATACTGTTGGGATCCTTTGTAGAACAAAGCCAAGGAACAAGAAGACAAAACCACCTTTCCAAAAAGGAAAAATTTCACACACAGTACCTGAACTTAGGTGGTCAGGTCAGTTTGATACCTCAACTTTTTTTCGTACGATAAACATACTCCAACTTATTTATCCGTACCGAATGTGTACCCACGTCACTGTTTTGATGACGTGGCCTTAGGTGGTCAGGTCAGTTTGATACCTGAACTTAGGTGGTCAGGTCAGTTTGATACCTAAACTTAGGTGGTCAGGTCAGTTTGATACAAAAACAGAGGTGCCACGTCATCAAAACAGTGACGTGGGTACACATTTGGTACGGATAAATAAGTTGGAGTATGTTTATCGTACGAAAAAAAGTTGAGGTATCAAACTGACCTGACCACCTAAGTTCAGGTACTGTGTGTGAATTTTTTCCTTCCAAAAATAGCTAACTTTTCATAAGAAGGAAAAAGGTTTTGCAAAAAGCATTCCACAAGAATGTTAACAATAGGGAAAAGCAAAACAGCTTCCTTCTAGGATCATACAGCCTACTATCAGATGCATAGGTAAGTGTAACACAAACCAAGCATAAACAAAAGGGACCTTGAAACCCTCAAGGTCACGGGTTGAAGATAACTTCACCCTTTGATAGTTTGAGCGCCAAAAGCATCACATGCTTGGCTGGCTATTTGAATTTGAAAAGCAAATCGACTGGAAACAGCTGGAAAAGCATTGAGAAGATAAATCACAGTTTTCAAGACGATTTGAACAAGCTATAAAAATACCCAGAAAACCGGTATATATAACAGTACTCCTATCCTTAGTGGCAAACTTAGGATACAAAGTGGTACTGCTATCCTCAGTGAAAACATGATATGGATATGCATGAATATACCTAGGTTTACTGAGGTTATGTTGGGCCTTGTATTTGGTTGGGCTTCATGGCTTCACTTGTACTTGTGCTGGGACTCATCTTACTGCATCATGGGCTGAGTTTTGGTCCATAAGGAGGACTGCCAACATCTTTCTACTTACAATCTCCCCCTTTGGCATTCCTGGACAAAAACACACCTAGCTATCCAAACACCTAGTTCTAACCAACAGAACCAGCAGCACATATTTCTCAAGATACAAACCTGTTCTTAAGAAAACTAAACAAGAACACAGGTGAAGGCATAGAGAATAATTAGGATAGCCAAGGCATTATAAAACAGATGCACATTCTCAGATAATTCAATAACTGAAAATAAGCATGCATGGAAAAGTTCAACACAACCAACATAATGCCCTAGAAACTAGTTCTCCCCCTTTTTGTCTCAGAAGGACAAAGGGAAACGGAGAACAACGATGTTCAACAAACAACCAAACAGAAACAACAAAAAAAACATTGTCTTAACAGAACAACAGAACAACCGCAATAAGACAGACAACAAACAACAGAACCAAGGGCTGGCAAGGGTATCAGATATCCGCATCCTCATCACTGATGTACTCCACATCGTCATCTTCTGAGATGGACCGATCCGAAGACTCCCCCTGAGTTTGATCGTCCCTGCCTGCCGGCTCCTGAGCACGAAGCTGACCATCTGAGCTTGACGCTGATTCAGAGGCTGATTGATTGCTGGGGTTGGCCGCTTGTGCAAGTTCATCCATGTGAGTCTTCAATGCCTCAAACTACTGAGAGAAAGAGACTTTGAGATCCTCCACGGCAGACTGGATGGCCTCCTTCAGCTCCTTCTTGAGACTCGTATGCTCAAGAGACTCAACATACATCCCAGCTTGGGACACCGATTTGTGGACGGAGGTCAGATCGATAGGAGGAATGGGGGGAAGAATCGCATCACCATCTCGAGTGTTTACACCCGCATCATAGCAAAGAAGGCAAATAACCCCGGGAAAGACAAGCGAGCTCTTGGCAGAGTTGCGTTGGGCAACAGCAGCCTTGTGGATGGCTTGATAGATGAAGTACTCTGCTGGAAAGGAGGGGTTACTATCCTGAAGCATATAGGAGATGAAGGCTCCTTGGCGTTTGGTGATTTTGCTGGTTTGGGTGGAGGGAGTGAGAAGGGACCGAACAACAAACCCCAAAACTTTGACAAACTCAGGCATGTACTGACTGGCTAGACAGACAGTAGGAGTGGGAGCTTGGGAGGGAGTCGAGTACAGAGCCTCAGCAAGTTCAGTCAGAGAAACACTAGTGAGGTGCTTGCGGATACGATCGAGGTCAACGGTCCTGGTGGTGGGGAGACTAAGAACCCTACGGATACTGGTAGGAGAAATGTTAATGACACGGTTTCGAACCCAGACCTGCAGATCCTTGGAGGGGGCCTTAAGCTTAACCTTCAAAGCCATGTCCTCAGAGAAATTTGCATAGAATTCCTGGACAATGGTCAGATTGACAATAGGCAGGGAGGCTAAGGGTTCTACCCATCCTAATTGTTGGATTTTGTCTTTAACAAAACTAGGAAGGGTATCAAAGGCCAGTTTCTTTTCATACACCACCGGACGACCGATGGTACAGGTGGTAAACAAAGACCTAGCTTCCTCAGAAACGAAATGCTCGATAGGGGGAACAGGCAGTACCTCAATAACCTTTCGCTTGAGAGGGATAGCCTCGTTGGTATCCCTGGCCAGAGTGACGCGAGGTTTCTTCTGGGACTTTGGAGTTTTGGCTGTCTTGCTATCCTTGCGACCAAACAGGGAAACACGCTTGCGAGGAGGCTTCTGTTTCTCGGACTGCGAGGGAGCAACAACCTTCCCTTTCGTCTTGGATGGTCCAACATCCTTAGATTTGGCAGCAGCTTTCTGGTTCGTCTTTGGAGGGCTCGGGGCAGCGGCTTTGACGGGTGAGACCCTGAATTCCTAATCAGAGCTGTTCGTGCCTTCCAAAGAGCTTGTTTCCACCATGATGGGGTCTGATTCCTCAGTCCTCGCTGGGGAGACGACCGGGGCGTTCAGGGCAACCGGGGCAGACCTCTTAGCAGGAGTGGTTGCTGGCAGAGTTCCTGGAGAAAGAGTGGCGGATCGACTCCGAAGTCGAGAGGCAAGAGGAGCCGAAGAGACTTGGTGAGGCCGAGGCGCCTTTTGGGAACCGGAGCCACTCGCCGAAGCGTCCTTCTTGCGCTTCTTCAGATCAGACCATTGCATGGCAATGGTGACACCGCCAGAGGCTCTAGTGCGAGCCTGGCTACGAGGGGACCCAGCAGAGGTGGGTCCAAACAGATCTTCCATATCGGGGGGAACAGAAGGGCCAGTGGTGGACGCAAGAGGGGACTTCTCATGTTCGAGAGGACCCAGTGGAGAGTGAGATGGGGAGTGATCAGCCATTCGACCGGTTACAATGGAGGAAGAAGATAGAGAAACAGAGAAGAGAGAAAGGAACGAAGTGGAGGTGATGGAGTGAGACGAAGTGGGAAAATGGGAGCAATAAAGCAGGACGACGTGATTTGACGTTTGTCCTTGATAATTGCAACTTAATCCATTACCACACACAACGGGAGATGAAAGGAACCGAACCACCAACAACAGTTTCTCGTCTCAAGGGGAGAGAACACGTGTTCATGCAGAAAGTGGGCTTAAGGATCCTTGGGCCAAGATCAGGTCAAAGAGCCTAAACGATGGACTAGGGCCGACTGACATGTCCTCAAAGAAAAAAGCAAATTTCCTACCTTTTTCAAACAGTATAAAAGGCACAAAAGCACACTTAGCATTTAATGATGAACATTGAACACTGTTAAGCACACTTTACAACCTTAAGAGAACAAAAGTGAAAGCAATTGGTGTAAGAACCCATGTGCATAAAGCTTCTCCCCCTTAGAAATAGACGTTCAACAAAAGAAAGAAAGAGAATAAAATATAGACAAACACAATTCACAGGATGAGATTTACCTTTGCAGATCCAAGGGTTTGCACAATAGTCAAAGCATAGACTCACAAAGTAAGACACCTTTTAACCACTCACAAATAACCAAAATTGAGCAAAGCATGTAAATGTGACTGTCTAGTTGAGTGAACATGGTCCAATCAGAACAAAGATCCGTGAAGTGTGTGAGAATATTTCATGGACACAAGGCGAACTCATGAAGATGCATCAAGTGAGTTGGAAACAGAGTAGCCGGCTGAGGATAGTAACGGTTGTATCCAGCCTTATAGCGCCAGTAAGGTTTCCTCCTTCCTTATAGCTTCATAGTTCCAGTTCACTTAGGCATTTGTGCCCACAAGATCACATATTCAGTTCTTTTTGGCCATTGTGGAACAATCGTCCTCATAGGGTTATATGTATTTAAACTTTGATAGTCTTTAGAAGACTTTATCAAAACCCCATCGAAGGATAGAAGACATTCCAGGCATCCCCACTGATCCATGTAACAAACCTATTCACTAATGACTCCCAAATCAGTTGACTTTAGGGCATTAAGCATAACAAGGATGCTCCTAAGAGTGAATGGCTCGGATTCTTTAGTGGAAGAAGCAGCTCATAAGTCATATATTTTTCTTTTTAAAGATCAAGCAAGTTCTTTCACCGGGGAGATCAAGCCATTCTCGTTTCTGCCTTTCAAAGAATCGTGGATGCGACCCAATGAAAAACTACTTTGAGAATAGCCTGACCTAGAGATTCAACCAAAAACCACCGTGGTGACCAAGCCACTCTCGTTTCTGCCTTCTAACGAATCGCGGACACGACTCAAGAGATGACTACTTTGAGAGTAACCTGGCCATAAGCAAACCTCAAACCTCCATCTCACTTGATACAAGTTCATTGAGCAAGGCACAATGTGGGAGAAATGTGTATGAGAAGTGTGAAACTTGTTCTGAGATGTAGACCACAATGCAATCAAAAAGAAGGCAGATGCACAAGCACATGAGCTACCGTAAAGTGGTCATTCAGGTAGTAAAGGACGCAAGACTTAGGTCAAGTTCAATGACTACTGAGGATACCAACACATATTCCTATCCTGTGAAGCTGAGAACAAAAACTTAAAATAAATATATATTATTATTTTTTTGATTTTCCAAATAAAACTATGTACAAGGCATGTTCTCAGGGGAAGATTAGTGAGGGCCACAGATACCAATTGCCTTCCTTAGGCTAGTGAACCTAAGATTGTCAAGTGGTTTTGTGAACAAATCGGCCAATTGCTTTTCAGTGGGAATAAAGGTCAACTCAAGCAAGTTATCTTCTACCAAGTTTCGGATGAAATGATATCTAATCTCTATATGCTTTGTCGTAGAATGCATCACAGGATTCTTAGAGATATTGATAGCAGAAGTGTTGTCACAGAATAGGGATAGAACCTCTTGTTGAAATCCGTAGTCTGCGAGCATGTGTTTCATCCACAAGAGTTGTGTGCAGCAGGTTCCAGCAGCAATGTATTCTGCCTGAGCTGTGGACAACGACACGCAGTTCTGCTTCTTGCTATGCCACGAAACAAGATTGTTTCCCACAAAGAAAGCGCCGCCGGACGTGCTTTTCCGATCATTCGCATCTCCTGCCCAATCCGAGTCGGAATATCCTGCAACTTCACAGTTAGTGTCGAAGGTATAGCTAATCCCAAGGTCAGTTGTACCTGAAATGTACTTGATGATGCGCTTGACCGCCTTTACATGTGATTCCTTTGGATTAGCTTGGTACCGAGCACAAACCCCTACACTATAGCATATGTCCGGTCTGCTTGCTGTTAAGTACAGCAGGCTACCAATCATGCTACGGTAGTTGGACTGATCAGCATCAGCTCCATCAAGATCGACTGTGATTTTGTAGCTAGTTCCCATTGGATTTGTGACTGGAGAGGATGTTTGCATCCCAAACTTCTTCACGAGTTCCTTGGCATACTTGGATTGAGATATGAACAAGCCATCAATCTTTTGATCAACTTGCAGACCTAAGAAGTAGGTCAGTTTCCCATAGTGGCTCATCTCAAACTCCTTAGACATAAGATCAGAAAATTCTTTAACCAAGTTATCGGAAGTCGATCCAAAAACAATATCATCCACATAGATTTGAGCAATAAACATATCCTTAGAGGTGATTTTTACAAACATAGTCTTATCAACTGAACCTCTAACATAACCATGCTCAAGAAGGTGAGTGGACAACCTCTCATACCAAGCTCTAGGTGCCTGTTTAAGGCCATAAAGGGCTTTATCTAATCTGTACACATGATCAAGATGGCTAGAGCTTTGGAAGCCTGGGGGTTGTGCAACATACACTTCCTCCTTAAGAATGCCATTCAAGAAAGTACTCTTCACATCCATTTGGTACAGGGTAAATCTCAAGTAACAAGCTATTGCTAAAAGCAACCTAACTGATTCCAACCTTGCAACCGGGGCAAAGGTTTCATCAAAATCAAGTCCCTCTATTTGTGAGTAACCTTGAACAACCAATCTGGCCTTGTTCCTGGTTATCACACCTTTCTCATCAGACTTGTTCTTGAACACCCATTTTGTGCCAATTACATTCTTGTTTTCGGGTCGTGGCACGAGGTGCCAAACCTTACTTCTCTCAAATTGATTTAATTCATCTTGCATGGCATTAATCCAATCAGTATCACACAAGGCTTCTTTCACATTCTTAGGTTCTATGGTAGACACAAAACCAAAATGCATGACTCTATCCATGGTAGACCTATGCATTGCAAAAAAACTTTTTAACACTGCATACCTGCTTACCGCACGTTTTACCTTGCTGCGTGTGACAGTAGATTGTGAATCATTACCAATGATGTCAGAAGGAGAGTGATCTTTTTGCACTTGTCGCCTTCCAGTTCTGTGTGGGGGCTGGGTAGTTGTAGTTGCATCCCTACAGCCTTCCTCGGGATTGGTAACCTCACATCCATCCTCATGATCATTCTGATCCTCTCCATTTCTTGAGTCAGCTTCTTCAGCCGAGGGGCTTTCCTTGCAGATTGTGACATCTGCATTTGGCTGTATGGGATCAGTAGGAATTTTTGGATCATCTTCAGATGTGCAACCAGCCCGGTGAGTACACCCGAGACCATCATCAATGGCAACGTTGATGGTTTCCATCAGCTTGCACGAGACTTTGTTGTAGACTCGATATGCCCTGCTTTTGAGAGAGTATCCAAGGAAAACACCCTTATCACAACGTGCATCAAGTTTGGTTAAGTATTCTCTGTCCTTGTAGATGAAACAAGGACTCTCAAACACTTTCAGATGGGCCAGATTAGGCTTCCTTCCTTTCTATATCTCGTAAGGAGTCTTATCAGTTCCTGGCCTGAAAATAGCACGGTTAAGAGTATAGCAAGCATTGCTCACAGCCTCAGCCCAGAAGATGTGAGGGAGACCAGAAGCATTAAGCATTACCCTAGTCATTTCAACTAAGACTCGATTCTTCCTTTCAACAATCCCATTTTGTTGGGGAGTGATCGGAGAAGAGTATTCATGATGCACACCAAACATATCACAGTACTCATCAAATTTTGCATTATCAAATTCAGTGCCATGATCCGTCCTAACTCTAACAATGTGTTTACCCTCATGCAATTTCTCATTTGAGACTCTTTTGGCAAACGTATCATATGTATCAAAAGTATCGGACTTCGATGCAAGAAACATAACCCAAGTAAAGCGAGAGAAATCATCGACAATGACAAGAGTATATATCGCACCGTTTAAGCTAGAAGTCTTAACCGGTCCTACCAAATCCATATGCAAGAGTTCTAACACATTAGAGGTGGGTTGAGCATTAAGGGCAGAGTGTGGAGAGCGTGTAAGCTTACCAATTTTACATTCTCCACACATACCTGAAGCTTTTCCGGAAAGCTTAGGGAGACCTCTAGCAACTTCCTTAGTTGATAGCTTCACGATGTCCTGATGGTTCAAGTGACAAAGGCGTATGTGCCAAAGATCAAGAGGCAGCTCACCGATTTGTGCGCGAAAACATAGTTGTGGCTTGAATTCCTTCCGAGCCATGATACAATAGCAATTGTCCTTGGTCCGATCTCCTTGCATGACGCTCATCCCCTTCCCATTTAGAACCAGACACTTGATCTTGTCAAAGATGACACACTCGTTCTCATCAACTACTTGACTCACACTCAGCAAGCATACTTCCAAGCCTTTGACAAGAAGGACATTTTTTAGTTCAGGGAGACCTGGAGCCCTTACTGTCCCTTTACCAATGATCTCCGAATTTGCTCCATCCCCGAATGTCACGCAACCGACTGGAAAGACATCATCCCTTGATACGAACCACTTGGGATCGCCAGTCATGTGAGCCGAGCATCCACTGTCAACGTACCAGGAGTCGGATTTCCTAGCTGACAAGGCAGTGAGTGCAACATTGCAATAAGCTCTTGTTCTTTGGGGAGCTTTCAGCTTCAGTATAATTCGGCTGAGAAAACAGACTCTCATAGTATTACTATCCGAGTCTGAATCATATTCCTCTTCATCATTGTGATCTTCTACTTGAGCAGGCTGCTCCTTAGACTTGGACTTGGTCTTTGGGGCCCAGATTTTCTTTCTGGACACATCCCTAGGGTTAGGGTTTACAAGAGTTTGAACAATCTTCACAAGTTCCTTGAGAGAGTTCTCAATGGAATCTTTGAGAGATGTCAGAACTCCTTTCTCGGCATTCTGAGCATGTCCTTCATTCTTCAGCTTGTAGCAATAAGGTCGAATATGACCCATGACACCACAATGATGGCATTTTGGAACAAACTTGGTCTTGGTCTCCTTGGACTTGGAGACATCCTCCTTGGGAGACTTCACCGTCTTCTTTGTATTCTTCTTGCTTGCTTTTGAGTGATTTACAGTCTCAAAACCAAGGCCGCTCTTGTCGTGACCAGGTTTTCCCATATTAACAATTTCCTTGAGCTTATCTGATCCAACAGAGAACTTCTTATACTCCTTCTTCCAATCTTCTAGCTGCAGTTTCAAGGTGGCCTTCTCAGAGGAGAGGTTGCTGGTCAAGGCATCCTTAAGTCTCAGACTATCTTCAAGAGACTCCTTCTCTTTTATCAAGGCTAACTTGTCAGCCTTCCACTTCTTCTTTTGGAACAGCAGCTTGTCTTGTAATTCCTTGACAAGGTTCTCACTCTTGGTAAGCTCGTTTGACAATCCCTCAATCTTGTCAAGCATGGACTTTGATGCAACATGCAAATCAGAATATGCATTATGAAGCTCTTCATCATGTTGAGCTTCGTTATCATCATCAGAGTTCGACGTAAGGGCAAGCTTCACCGATGCAATGAATGCAATGGTCTCCTTCTCTTCCTCATGGTCTGAGGAAGGTTCAGACTCACTGTCTGACCAGGTGGCCTTGAGAGCCTTTTGCTTCATCCTATTTGCACATTCAGCTACCTTATGACCGACACCACCACACTCAAAACACTTATCGTTCTGAGGAAGGTTTCTGGGTTTGAAAGTGGATTTGGGATTTCTAGGGTTACTGGTTTCCCCTTGTCGAGGATATTTGGTATTGGTTGTAGCCCCCTTTTGATTAAACCTAGGGTTAAACCCAGGGTTCCTTTTCTCCCTAAGAATCCTCTCCAATCTTTTGGTTAAGAGAGCAAATTCTTCCACAGAACCATCTCCAGACACAGACTCTTCCTCTACTTCCTCTTTAACTACTGTGAAGGCTAAGGATCTATCCTTTTTAGAGGATTTTCTCTTGGCTTCAAAGTTTTTGAGGTTCCCTACAAGCTCATCTAGAGTGTAAGTGGTCAAGTCTCTAGCTTCTTCTATGGCAATCTGTTTAGACTCGAAACTAGGTGGTAGGGCCCTTACAAATTTTTGGACCATGCGTTGAGGGTCAATGGGATGATCTAAGCTATGGCAATGGTTTGTAATGGCAAGCATACGTCCAAGAAAGGTTTCTACAGTTTCATCCTCACTCATTTTTAACTCCTCAAACTCATGAAGTAAGGTTCTGATACTTTGTTCCTTTACCTTGTTTGTGCCTTCATGAGCGGTGACCAAGACTTGCCATGCATCTCTGGCAAGGGTGCAGTTGATGATCCTTCGACGAACGTCTTCGGATACTGCCATGAAAAGGTTGTTCAAAGCCCTCATGTTGGCTTTGGCTTCCAACCTTTCATCCAAAGTGCATTGGTCGCGAGGCTTTGGAATGGAAGGTGCAGTTTCTGTTTCCACCATCATAGGGGCTGAATATCCAAACTCAACTGCTTCCCATTGTCTTCCATCGTCCTGGGACGAGAGGAAAGTAAACATCATAACCTTCCAATCTGAATACCCTTTCCCATTGAAAAAGGGAGGAGAATTCAGTGAGGAACCGAATCTGTGATACATACCCCTCTAAGAGGATCTCACGAGCAAGCTGGTGGCTGCTCTGATACCACTTGAAGGTCCTAGAGGAGGGGTGAATATGACACTTTGCAACTTTTTCGTTATGCGTTGTAATCCGAGGCTAGCAAGGTGTTGTGCTATCCCGATTGACAGTTTGCAACGATTATACAAGAATTGAAAAAGATTGCTGAAAGTAAAAACAACACCAAGATGTTTTTCTTTAACGCAGAAACCCTGAACTCAGGGAAGAAAACTGCGTGCCCTTATCCGAAGGACAAACCTCTCCACTATGTGATTCGTAGACTTATACAAGAATAGAGCCTGGGATACCAGACCTTGTTGTTATCCTGTTCTATGACTCTACCTAGTCTAACTAGAACACTCTCCCATCTTGTCCCCTAAGTCCTCACACATGAAAGAGATACAAGAGCTTCACTCAGACCTTAACTACACCCTAGCTAACTCTGCTTGTGAACTCTTGGGGTCGTTGCACCTCCAATCACAACCTCATGTATTGGAATGCAAATGCTTTATGATTTTAGAAAAACGGTTTTTGATTTCTCAAGCTCTAAGATTTATAATTCACTAGGAAGACTTAGAGCATTAGAAAATAAGAACACTGCCAAGCCGATGTTCTTCAATAATAACAAAAACACAAATGAATTTGACCACCAAACAAAATCACTTTGCTTGGTATTTATAGGCAAGTGTAAGTTGCTTAAGAAAGCAATACGCATGCCAATGAATTAAGGAGGTTTGTCCTTATGTGCTTGGCATAGATACTGTTGGGATCCTTTGTAGAACAAAGCCAAGGAACAAGAAGACAAAACCACCTTTCCAAAAATAGCTAACTTTTCATAAGAAGGAAAAAGGTTTTGCAAAAAGCATTCCACAAGAATGTTAACAATAGGGAAAAGCAAAACAGCTTCCTTCTAGGATCATACAGCCTACTATCAGATGCATAGGTAAGTGTAACACAAACCAAGCATAAATAAAAGGGACCTTGAAACCCTCAAGGTCACGGGTTGAAGATAACTTCACCCTTTGATAGTTTGAGCGCCAAAAGCATCACATGCTTGGCTGGTTGTTTGAATTTGAAAAGCAAATCGACTGGAAACAGCTGGAAAAGCATTGAGAAGATAAATCACAGTTTTCAAGACGATTTGAACAAGCTATAAAAATACCCAGAAAACCGGTATATATAACAGTACTCCTATCCTTAGTGGCAAACTTAGGATACAAAGTGGTACTGCTATCCTCAGTAAAAACATGATATGGATATGCATGAATATACCTAGGTTTACTGAGGTTATGTTGGGCCTTGTATTTGGTTGGGCTTCATGGCTTCACTTGTACTTGTGCTGGGACTCATCTTACTGCATCATGGGCTGAGTTTTGGTCCATAAGGAGGACTGCCAACATCTTTCTACTTACAGAATCTGTTTTTTCTCACTGTTGTGCAGTAGTCCTACATTAAGTTCGTGCGGTTTTGAGGATTGAAATATGCTTCACCAGGAAGCTTATGCATGGTAATAGTAATACTGTAACAGATATCAGAGCGGATAATATCGCCAAAGGGAAAACGAAAGGAGAGACAGTAAATGAGGAGTATGATTTTCTCAAGATGGCAGCTATACAAACTTACAAATGTACAGAAGAAACTTAACCAAAATAGCCTTGTCAATGTAATTATCCATCAGCGTTTGGACAAAATAAGAAAATGATGGAAGCGCAAATTGAGGTTGTGGCAAACAAACAAGTGAGCATAGCTCAAGGGTTCGTGTGCCAGAAATTTCTACTTTGACAAAGGCCACTCTACTTAGAATGGTCAAGTCTACTATTGAGTAGTAACCACTCCCTAGCCATCCCTATTCAATCAGAACTATGTAGAACTTCGTAGGCAATTCGATCAGTAAGTCATGAGATAAATAAAACGAAGACCAATTAAAATGATCTAAGGTTTATGACCGAGACTTTCTGAAAGTACGTTGCAATGAGATAAGAGGATTAGAGGTTGCAATTTGGTTGCATGTCATTACAGATTCCAAATCAATCTTATTTCTCGACTTCAAAGTAAAGAGTAGTCAACTTTGAACCACATTAGTTCTTTACTCTTGAGTGTCTTGACGTACTGCTTGATCTAACTCCAACTACTGATCTTGATTACTTATTTTCTGATGAAAGCCAATGTGCTAAATCAACCTACAGACTGGAAAACCCCGAGTGCAGACATGTTTTGCTTAGTATGGAACTGCGCTCACGTTATAACTCTGAGGTTGCCCCATTTCATAAGTTGGAGGACTTGACTTCGAACCAAATTCCAAGAATGTGAGTCACTCGCACCTTTCGTCCCGAAAAATCAAAAGTTCGACATGTCTGTTTTTCATACTACTAATCCTGTTATCGTTTCAATTTGTGGCAAAGAACATATTCGTCCACAAGCAAAAGAATTTCAGTTGCACACAGGACTGATCTGTAATATAACAATGTAATAACCCGATTTTTATTACTAATTTCTTGTAATTTAATCGTGAACTATTTGGAGGATGATTTTTGAGGATTTGTGTTTTGTACGTTTTAATTAGTTGTTGCGTGACGTCGGAAGTGAGTTTCGAGAGTTAAAGATTTGAAAAACGTTGAATTTCGAGGGTCTAAAAGTTGACATTCTGATCCGTCATGAATTTCGACAAGTTTCCTTTATGACAATCGTAGAGCTCGACGATACGAGTTCGTAGACACGCGGCACGCATGAAACGGACGTCGTATGAAAAAGCTACGACCTGTTGAAGTTATTCCAAAAATATGAAATTTCTATAAATAGTAATTTAATTTCAGAAAAATTAGAAAATTCCGAAATTATCAGGAATTATCGCGATTTACTGTTCATCGTCTCCAATTCGAATCTGGAGCTTCTTTCGCGTAGATCTCCCTCATCCGGCCACCAATCGAGGCGTGCGACCTGTCAAAGTGTTCATCTCGACGTCCTCTTCCGTTTGAGCTAAGGATCGGCACCGGAGAGTGGCTGTGCTCGACGCAGCAAGCAGAGGAAGCCACTGCCGCCGTACACGGCGAAGCTGCGGCCACGTCCGGCGGAACCGGAGCTCGTGCCACCCACCGATCGGTTCGTCTCCTGCTTGCGGTCCTCTTGGTGTAGGTGTTGTCGCCGTTTCAAGCCGCTGTGACCGGATCGAGAAACGTCTCCGATCGGGTCGAAGACCCGACCCGGAGTTGACCCGACCGGTCAACGTTGACCCGACGTTGACCTGCGTTGACCCGACGTTGACCTGCGTTGACCCCGACGTTGACCTGCGTTGACCAGACCCCGGAACTGTTGCGATTCGATCTGACCTGATTCTGCAGTGATCCGATTCGACCATAAACGGATCTTTACCATTTCTGGTGAATTAAGGTGAGTAAACCTCAGTGTATTCGTATTAAATACGAGTTGATTATGAATTAATTATAGTATCTGGATCGTTATATGCAAAATGATTTTATGGAATTGATATTTGTTTTAAATTGAATGAACTTGATCGACTACGGTTCATTGGTAAGTAAAATGATTTTAATATAAAAATGATTTTCAAAGGGTTTTACGATCAATGACTATAGTTGGTATTAGTGGACTATTCCTGAGTGGATGTCTACGTATATATATATTTATGTGAAATATATAATGTGATTGTGCAATTGGGTGAATGTATTATGTTATGAATTTATCATATATGTGATTATGTGAGTGGTGTGATGTGTGGTTGTGTTGGTATAGAAACCAACGGTTAAAGTAAGATCTCACCAATAGTGGTGAAAGATCTTACATGTGTGGGGAGAGGATCTCGCCTAAGTGGTGAAAGGGATCCTTATGGCAAGTATGTCGGGACCAAGCCTTTGGCCGGGTGATTGGTTACGATCAGTTAGAGCTCTAGTCTGTTTGCCTTGTGAGATTTGTAGGGGAATGACGTTGGTCAATGCGCCCCTAGTCTTACTCTTTTGGTTGAATTTTATAATATACGAGTCGTGGTTGGTTGGGAGTGTTTTCCTTTGTTGATTTAATTATTTTTATCATGAACTTGTTTGTTTTACTCACACGAGCTTTGAAAGTTTACCGGGTTCGTTGTTTACAACCCGGTGCACTAATTGATGGTGTAGGGGTTAGACCTGCAGGTGAGGACCATAAGCCAGGGAGCGGCAACTGAGTCACACGGCTAGTAGGTGTAGGCCTTGGTCTAGCTTGTAATTATCTTTTTGGGTTAGAGAGTAATAGTGAGAGACTCTTTTCTTACATCTATTTTGTTAATGATGTAATATTTTGAATGTATCGAGCCACACACTTAAACTCTGTTGTTTTACTTGGTTACTGTATGATAACTTTCAAGTGATTGAGTTTATTTGTAAATTTGAACATTGTCGAATTTGAATTTTATTATTCAAAATTCGGAGTGTTATAGTTGGTATCAGAGCGTAAGGTTACATATTTGGTAGTAACTGGTACTTTCGAGAGATGGTCCGACTGCAGCGGTTCACCATCATGCTTGCTCGTATTGGTATATCGCTCGGTATGTAGGGGGTAGGGAGTTGAGTGCTAGTGTAGAGCGTTGTCTCTATTATGAGTTTAGGTGATCCTTGTGCTTCCAGATAGTTTTTTTTTCCCTTGATTAATATATGTTGTATTTAACTTACACTTTGGTTTAAGTTTATGCAAATATTAATCAAGTGTTGCCTTGCTTCATAGGATGGATCGTCGTGGAGGTAGAGCTAGAGGCCGAGGTTGGGCCAGACGGGGTGGAGGCAGAATCCGCCATGTCGAGGAGTTCTATGAGGAGGAGGCGGACGAGGTGCCATTGGTTGAGCAGCCTGTTCCTCATGTGGTTGTGCCTGATGACGGCCACGCGTTAGGATTGATCCGGGAGCTTGGTAAGGTAGGGGCACCTGTGTTCCATGGGGGACTGGATCACTTAGTAGCCGATCATTGGATCCAGGAGATGGAGAAGCATTTCGATTTGATCGTATGCACTGAGATTGAGAAGAGGAAGATAGCCACATTCTTCCTCAAGGATGATGCCCTGGACTGGTGGAGGAGTACTCAGAGGGTGAGAGATGTGACCGCTCTCACGTGGGAGGGTTTTGTGGAACTCTTCCGAGAGAAGTACTTCCCAGCCACTATGAGAGAGGAGTTGGAACTTGAGTTCATTGCTTTGACGCAGGGGGATGTGAGCGTCAGAGAGTATGAGACTCGGTTCTCCCAGCTGTATCGATTTGTCAGGCCGATGGACGAGGTGTCTTTAGCTCAGAAGTTCGTCCGAGGGCTGAAGCATGAGATCATGACGACCATATCTGCTCTTTGCCTATCTTCCAAGGCAAGGATATATGAGAGTGCTGTGCGCCTAGAGCAGGAGGCCAAGCTCCATGCCAGTGAGGTTGCTCTGAGAGATTCCCAGGGAAAGGGGAAGGCTATTGCTTTGAGCAGTGGTTCTAGTTCAGGTCACAGAGAGGGACCTTGGAAGAGACAGCGGATCACTCAGCAGGCTCCAGCCAGGGTGTCGGGTGCACCCATCAGAGCCACACCGGTTAGGCAGGCAGCACCTGTGAGATGCTTCAACAGTAACGAGCTGGGCCACATCTCCAGAGACTGCAGGAAGCCGAGCTCCACGATATGCTACAATTGCAAGCATCCCGGGCACATTGCTAGATGGTGTCCTTTAGCCCAGCCTGGGGGACGGGTGGATCAGCAGAAGCAGTTGCCGGCAGGACAGGGCAGAGTGTATGCCATTGGCCAGCGAGGCACCGGGGTGGAAGGTACTTTATCTGTTTTAAATTACCTTGCTAGAGTATTGTTTGATACGGGAGCATCTCATTCATTCATATCTAGTTCGGTGGTAGAGGTGCTAGGATTGGTTCCTACGCCTCTTGTTGGGTCTGTGAGCAGTGAGGAAGCTATTGCAGATATTTCAGTTGTTTCAGAGTATATTGATGTGTTCCAGGAGATACCGGGGTTACCTCCTAGAAGGATGGTGGATTTTGCCATTAATGTGGTACCGGGTACCGCGCCAGTGTCAAAGACCCCGTATCGGATGGGGCTGAATGAACTCCAGGAGTTGAAGGTTCAGATTGAGGGGCTACTCAAGCAGGGGTTCATTAGGCCCAGCACTTCTCCATGGGGTGCTCCAGTGTTGTTTGTGAGAAAGAAGGATGGTTCATGCAGGCTCTGTGTAGATTATCGAGAGTTGAATAAGGTGACCATCAAGAACAAGTATCCTTTGCCCAGGATCGATGACTTGTTTGATCAACTTAGAGGAGCAGTGGTGTTCTCTAAGATTGATTTGAGGTCCGGTTATCATCAGTTGAGGGTGAAAGAGTAGGACATTCCTAAGACCTCTTTTAGGACTCATTATGGGCACTTTGAGTTTGTTGTCATGTCATTTGGTCTAACCAATGCACCTGCAGCTTTCATGGACTTGATGAACCGTATCTTCAGTCAGTTCTTGGATAAGTTTGTGGTGGTGTTTGTGGATGATATCATGATTTATTCTAAGACTTTGGAGGAGCATGAGGAGCACTTGCGAATTGTGCTGCAGATTCTTAGAGAGACTAAGCTGTATGCCAAGTTCGAGAAGTGTGAGTTTTGGAAGGAGGAAGTTAAGTTCCTTGGTCATGTGGTGTCGAAAGATGGAGTCTCGGTGGACCCTTCCAAGGTTGAGGCCGTGATGAGTTGGGGTCGCCCCGAGACGGTTACAGAAGTTCGTAGTTTTCTCGGTTTGGCTGGGTATTACCGGAGGTTCATTGAGGGGTTCTCTAGTATCTCTTCTCCATTGACCAGGTTGACCAAGAAGGATGTCCAGTTTGTATGGACAGATGAGTGCGAGAAGGCATTCAATGAGTTGAAGACTAGACTGACTATGGCCCCAGTGTTGATTATTCCCACAAGTGGGGGTGGTTATGTCGTATATAGTGATGCATCTTATCAGGGCTTGGGTTGTGTACTGATGCAGCTTGGTGGTGTTGTTGCCTATGACTCTAGATAGTTGAAGATCCACGAGAGGAATTATCCTACTCATGATCTAGAGCTAGCTGCAGTAGTCTTTGCCTTGAAGATTTGGAGACATTACTTGTATGGTGAGAAGTTTCAACTCTTCTCGGATCATAAGAGTTTGAAGTATTTGTTCTCTCAGAAGGAGCTGAACATGAGGCAGAGAAGATGGATGGAGCTCCTTAAGGACTATGACTTCACCTTGGAGTATCATCCGGGAAAGGCCAATGTAGTGGCGGATGCCTTGAGTAGGAGATCGAGATGTGCTATTGCTTCTCTCATGATCCAGGAGTGGCTCATGCTTGAGACCGCGTCTGAGTTTGACCTTGTGCCATCCGGTAGGGAGCAGGGGACCTTCCTTGGTAGTATTTCGGTACAGCCTACCTTGATTTCCAGGATTGTTCAGGGTCAAGCACATGATGAGTTCTCTCGAGCAAAGTTGGCAGAGTTAGTAGTTGATTTGCTGGATGAGTGTCTGTCTGAGTGGACTGTCGGATCTGATGGTGGGTTGAGATTCAGGGGCAGGTTGTGCGTACCAGATTGTGCTGACCTTAAGAAGGAGATTCTCCAGGTAGCACATCGATCACGATACACAATCCACCTAGGGAGCACAAAGATGTATAGAGATCTTTGTAGGCAATTATGGTGGAATGGGATGAAGAGAGATGTGGCAGAGTATGTGTCCAAGTGTCTTACCTGTCAACAGGTGAAAGTAGAGCATAAGAGACCAGCGGGCATGTTGAAGCCACTATCTATTCCAAAATGGAAGTGGGAGCACATCTCTATGGACTTTGTGACTGGGTTGCCTAAGTCCAAATTGGGGCATGATGCCGTGTGGGTGATTGTTGATAGATTGACGAAGTCGGCGCACTTTCTCCCAGTGTCGTTGACGCACTCAGTTGAGGCTTTGTGCAAGTTATATGTGAAGGAGATAGTGAGACTTCATGGGGTGCCGGTATCCATTGTATCGGATCGGGATGCTCGCTTTACTTCCAAGTTCTGGGCTGGTTTTCAGAAGTCCATGGGAACCACCTTGGATATGAGCACAGCATTTCACCCTCAGACTGATGGGCAGACTGAGCGAGTGAACCAGGTGATGGAGGATATGCTGAGAGCCTGTGTCTTGGATTTCAAGGGAAGTTGGGAAGACCACCTGCAGTTGATTGAATTTGCCTACAACAACAGCTATCATTCTAGTATTGGCATGGCGCCGTATGAGGCTCTTTATGGAAGACCGTGTAGATCTCCTGTTTGTTGGCCAGAGGTTGGTGAGAGTGCGCTCTTGGGTCCTGAGATTGTTCAGGAGACCACGGAGAAGATCTCGATCATTCGAGATAGAATCCGAACTGCTCAGAGTAGGCAGAAGAGCTACGCTGATTTGAAGAGAAGGCATGTGGAGTTTGAGATTGGTGATCATGTATTCTTGAAGGTCTCACCAATGAAAGGAGTGGTGAGATTTGGCAGAAAGGGAAAGCTGGCGCCAAGGTATGTTGGGCCTTTTGAGATTCTCGAGAAGGTTGGGGATTTAGCCTATCGACTTGCTTTACCTCCTAGCATGTCCGGTGTGCATAATGTCTTTCATATTTCGATGTTGAGGAAGTATGTATCGGATGAGTCGCATGTGATTGATCATAGCACTCTCAAAGTGAATGAGAATGCGACCTTTGTTGTTGAACCTGTTCGTATCTTGGATAGGTCAACAAAGAAGCTACGAAGGAAGGAGATAGAATTGGTCAAAGTACTGTGGAGTCACCATGATGAGGGTGATGCATCTTGGGAGTTAGAGTCTGATGTGAAGGTAAAATACCCGCAGTTGTTTGTAGAGTAGTGTGTTTGAATTTCGGGGCGAAATTCCTTTAAGGAGGGTAGAATGTAATAACCCGATTTTTACTACTAATTTCTTGTAATTTAATCGTGAACTATTTGGAGGATGATTTTTGAGGATTTGTGTTTTGTACGTTTTAATTAATTGTTGCGTGACGTCGGAAGTGAGTTTCGAGAGTTAAAGATTTGAAAAACGTTGAATTTCGAGGGTCTAAAAGTTGACTTTCTGATCCGTTATGAATTTCGACAAGTTTCCTTCATGACAGTCGTAGAGCTCGACGATACGAGTTCGTAGACACGCGGCACGCATGAAACGGACGTCGTATGAAAAAGCTACGACCTGTTGAAGTTATTCCAAAAATATGAAATTTCTATAAATAGTAATTTAATTTCAGAAAAATTAGAAAATTCTGAAATTATCAGGAATTATCGCGATTTACTGTTCATCGTCTCCAATTCGAATCTGGAGATTCTTTCGCGTAGATCTCCCTCATCCGGCCACCAATCGAGGCGTGCGACCTGTCAAAGTGTTCATCTCGACGTCCTCTTCCGTTTGAGCTAAGGATCGGCACCAGAGAGTGGCTGTGCTCGGCGCAGCAAGCAGAGGAAGCCACTGCCGCCGTACACGGCGAAGCTGCGACCACGTCCGGCAGAACCGGAGCTCGTGCCACCCACCAATCGGTTCGTCTCCTCCTTGCGGTCCTCTTGGTGTAGGTGGTTGTCGCCGTTTCAAGCCGCTGTGACCGGATCGAGAAACGTCTCCGATCGGGTCGACCCGACCCGTTTCAGCAGTTCAGACCCGACCCGGAGTAGACCCGACCCGGAGTTGACCCGACCCGGTCAACGTTGACTGACCCGCGTTGACCGTTGACCTGCGTTGACATGCGTTGACCCGACGTTGACCTGCGTTGACCCGACGTTGACCAGACCCCGAAACTGTTGCGATTCGATCTGACCTGATTCTGCAGTGATCCGATTCGACCATAAACGGATCTTTACCATTTCTGGTGAATTAAGGTGAGTAAACCTCAGTGTATTCGTATTAAATACGAGTTGATTATGAATTAATTATAGTATATGGATCGTTATATGCAAAATGATTTTATGGAATTGATATTTGTTTTAAATTGAATGAACTTGATCGACTACGGTTCATTGGTAAGTAAAATGATTTTAATATAAAAATGATTTTCAAAGGGTTTTACGATCAATGACTATAGTTGGTATTAGTGGACTATTCCTGAGTGGATGTCTACGTATATATATATATATATATTTACGTGAAATATATAATGTGAGTGTGCAATTGGGTGAATGTATTATGTTATGAATTTATCATATATGTGATTATGTGAGTGGTGTGATGTGTGGTTGTGTTGGTATAGAAACCAACGGTTAAAGTAAGATCTCACCAATAGTGGTGAAAGATCTTACATGTGTGGGGAGAGGATCTCGCCTAAGTTGGTGAAAGGGATCCTTATGGCAAGTATGTCGGGACCAAGCCTTTGGCCGGGTGATTGGTTACGATCAGTTAGAGCTTTAGTCTGTTTGCCTTGTGAGATTTGTAGGGGAATGACGTTGGTCAATGGGCCCTTAGTCTTACTCTTTTGGTTGATTGTGCATCGTGAATTTTATAATATACGAGTCGTGGTTGGTTGGGAGTGTTTTCCTTTGTTGATTTAATTATTTTTATCATGAACTTGTTTGTTTTACTCACACGAGCTTTGAAAGCTTACCGGGTTCGTTGTTTACAACCCGGTGCACCAATTGATGGTGTAGGGGTTAGACCTGCAGGTGAGGACCATAAGCCAGGGAGCGGCATCTGAGTCGCACGGCTAGTAGGTGTAGGCCTTGGTCTAGCTTGTAATTATCTTTTTGGGTTAGAGAGTAATAGTGAGAGACTCTTTTCTTACATCTATTTTGTTAATGATGTAATATTTTGAATGTATCGAGGCACACACTTAAACTCTGTTGTTTTACTTGGTTATTGTATGATAACTTTCAAGTGATTGAGTTTATTTGTAAATTTTAACATTATCGAATTTGAATTTTATTATTCAAAATTCGGAGTGTTACAAACAATCACATGGTTACATATTTTTCTCTTAGGTTGCATAGTCTATATATAACTCCTTTCGTTACGTCTGGGTTTTATCACATTAAACATAAGTAATGGGGCTATAATGATTGTGTCCATTTATATCCTTTCAACAAATGTGTTGTTCCATGTTGTGGAGGCCAACTCTGTGCAGTCATATACTCCTACTTGCCATGATGGCGAGTACTCTGTCTTGCTGCAATTCAAGCAAAGCTTTGTCATTGACAAAAGTGCTTCATATGAAGGTGTATTCCAAAGGTTTCTTCCTGGAAACCAAACAACAATTGTTGCTCATGGGACGGCGTCGAGTGTAATGTGGAGACTGGTCGTGTGATTGGTCTTGATCTAAGTAGAAGTTTTCTCTATGGCTCTATGAACTCCAGCAGCACCCTCTTCCGCCTTGTTCATCTTGAGAGGCTGAACCTTGCTGATAATGATTTCAGTTCCTCTCTAATTCCTCCCCCCTACCATTAAGAACTTTCCAAGGCTCAGGTATCTCAATCTCTCTTACTCAGGCTTTTATGGTCGTGTCCCATCTGAAGTTTCACAATTGTCTAAATTCTCATCCTTTGATATCTCAGACAACTATATTTATCATCGGTTGTTTTCAAATAGAGGATTCTGGAGAAGCCTAGCTCAAAACTTAACAGGCCTGTAAACACTTGAGCTTTCTTACGTTGATATATTATCCACAGTACCTCACACCTTGTCCAATTTGTTACATTTAACATCCCTCGTCCTTTATGAATGTGGCATGTTTGGTGAATTCCTAAGAATTAAGAATCTTTAAATCACAGAATTTGAAGGTTCTTGATGTGAACTCCAACCCTTCTCTATTTTCCAGCTGACGACTATAATGGAACTAGTCATTATCTCATCTCACTCAAACTCTCTTACACTAATATATATATTTTCATAAACACGCCTTCTTTGATAGAAATGTTTCCTTCACTGAAACATTTGGATGTGAGTTTATGCAATATTTCAGAAGGTCCAATACCATTTTCACTTGGTAATCTTAGGGATCTCATTTATTTGGACCTTTCAAATAATAAATTCAATGGTCAAATCCCTGCAGCTGCTTTGGGAAACCTTACCCAACTCACATATCTGTCACTTAGGAGTAATAATTTACTTGGTCCAGTCCCCGAGTCCTTAAGAGAGTTCCCAAAATTCTTAAGATGATCTCCAGATTCTTTGCAATGGTTGTATCTTTCTGGAAATAAATTGCGAGGCCGAGTGCCAAAATGGATGTGGAACACAAGCACTCAAACTCTTTGGTACCTGTAACTTCCTCTAAGGCTTTGACCAACCTCCAGCTGTCCTTCCCTGGGTCAACCTGCAAATTTTAGACCTTTCATTTAACATGCTTGGTGGGTGGATCACTCTTGATACCTTCGCCGGCTTCAAGTATCTAGTACTATTCAATTTCAAACAACCAAGTAACTGGACAAGTTCCACAGTTGATTTGCAATCTTTGCCTTAATTACCTTGATTTGTCAAACAACATGTTGAGTGGCATCCTGCCGCAGTGTCTTGGAGACTTTGGTCACGATCTGCAATATTTGAACCTTGGAAACAACTTATTTCATAGCAATCTTCCAGAAGCATATACCAATGGAAGCCAATTGACGGTGGTTGATATTAGTCGCAACAGTTTCCATGGGCAACTACTCCGAAGTCGCTAGCAAATTGTGCAAGTCTTGAAACTTTAGTGCTTTCGCACAATAAATTTACCGATATTTTCCCTGTTTGGTTGGGGGCTCTCACTGAATTGAAAATTTTGATGATGGACCACAATGGGTTCTTTGGAATGATTGTGAAGCCTAACAAGAAAGATCTCGAATTCCCAGTGCTGCGTATTCTTGATTTGTCTTGCAATGATTTCTCAGGTCAGTTTCCTTTTGAATACATATATATTTTCTGAAAATGGGACAACAAGTGTCACTCATGATTTAGAAGATGACTACCGTTTACCACCTTCCGGTGATGGGTATTTCTCAATCACGATAATTAGTAAAGGTGTGGAGAGGTACGTACTACCCAAAAAATCGACAGGACTTGATACTCATTGACATTTCCAACAACAGTTTTGAAGGGATGATTCCTGAATTCATTGAGAAATTAAATGGGATTTGGTCGCTCAATATCTCCAATAACATTCTCACCGGTAGCATCCCATCATCCTTGAGCAATTTATCGAGGCTTGAATCGCTGGACCTTTCAACAACTAGCAAAGCTCGATTTTCTCGCAATATTCAATGTCTCCTACAACAACCTCAAAGGCCCCGTACCACGTGGAAACCACTTCACAACATTTGACAGCACTTCATACCTGGGGAACCCAGGACTGTGTGGAGATTCATTGCCAACCAAGTGTTGGGATTCTGAAACCCCTGGAGTGCCACCTTTAAGGGTAGAAGATGATGATTCACAGTGTGGAGGAATTGAATTTTGTTGGAAGTTTGTTTTGGCTGGAGTCCTAAGTGGGTTGGTGGTCGGAGTAGTTCTTGCAGATGTTGCAATCACACGGGGACCTGAGTGGTTTAGCATGATTGTTGGAATGCTGATCAGACAAATGAAAACGAGAAGGGACACTACGTACTGTGGGTCAAAAATCGGGACTAATGAAAAGGAGACCCATAAATTGAGTCTACTTATTTGCTCATGCGTCTACTATAACTTCTTTTGCAAGTTATCTGTATAAATGTATGTTCTATCTTATTCTGCTGTTTGGTACCGTTATAATAATTACTTGTGCAAGTTCTTTCCTTTAATTTGGTTTTGTATTGTTTTCTTTTGGGCATGTGCGTTCTAGTTTTCTTACTATAATGCAATTGTTGATTATTACTTCTTGAAGGATGGGTGCTGCATAGATATGATCATACATACAGCCATGATTTCAGAATGAATGATTACAGTCTAGTATAACAGAGACAAACTACATTTGTTTTGCCCAAGAACAAACCAACCTGCTTCGATGGAACTCATCAATATGCATCCTTTACTGACACTAGAGTACGTTCTTGTGTTACCAAACAGATCGATTTTGCAAATCTGTTGTAACACTAGGCACAATGACCTATATAGAGACTGCCAAACACTGAAATCATGTGATCTCTGGATTTGATTATCTAGTACATGAAGGGGACCCAACCATACAAAAATCATGTGATCTCTGGATATGATATCTTTTCATTTAGAACAGGGGACCAACCATATGACTAGTTCAAACCTTTTTTGTTTGGAACACCTCAACCATATAATTGAAACCTCCCATCGAAAAAAAATAAAAATAACCCGTATAATTAAAACCCTTCAACCATATGATTATTTCAACTTCCATATATATATATATGCATGTGCAATACTTCACGTAGAGTCTAGAGGTGATATTGCTGAATACTTCACGTAGAGTCTAGCTAGATCGGTGATATTGCTGAATTAATTAAGCAGAATCGAACAGACATTTCGACTTCATTTAGGTAAAATTTTATTGCAACTGATGAATCTCCAAAATTATATCTACATACAATTGATTCGAATCATGCAAGTAACAAGTTATAGGTCTGCATACATTTCACACCTAGCTACCGCCCACTACAGCATTTACCTGCATGCACTTTTCTTGTTTGAACAAGTACGTTTTCCCTCAACTAATTCTTTTGAACTTGTCAAAGAAACCTCACGGCATTTTCATTTTTGAAGCTCATCATGCTATTTTCATTTCCCGTCCCTAACCTTTGGCCAGCCTTTAATATAAAAAGGGATAGCAGCTGGTAGCTCTTTTCTTTGCACCAAGTAAGAGTTCTTCAACTATTCTTTTGAGAAGTGAAAATCATGTGTCAAGCTAACTCCCAAAACAACCCACTCCAACTCCAACTCCAACTCCAATCCCAACCCCAACCCTAATTCCCATGCTACCAACAAAAGTTTCACCAGCAAAAGCTCCACCAAAAACAAAATGTGCTTATAAGACCCAACTCCCTATCCATGACAAAAAGATCCTTATTATGATAGGAAGTCTACAGAGGCTCAGATCAAAGCTCAGGAGGCCTTGAAGAACGCTCAGGAACTTGCTGCTCATGAGCTGGGGCTAGCTCCAGAACAAGCTAATTAAGATCCCTTTAGTTTGGTTTTTAGGTGTGTTTAATTTTATATGTTTGCATGTGGTTTAAGGTTCTATCCTGTCATAAGTTCTAATTTGTTTGCACTACCAGATCGGAGTAAATAGCCGACGAAAAAAATTTCGTCGGCTATGCCAATTTTTCGTCGGCTATACCTTCTGCCGACGAAATTTTCGTCGGCTATAATTCGTCGAAAAAACCCCGTCGGTAATACCAATGGCCGACGAAAATAACCAATTCGTCGGCTATAGTAGAGTATGGCCGACGAATTTACCGACGAAAATTTATTTTGTCGGCCAAACGTGGGAGAAATAGCCGACGAATTTCGTCGGGTATTTTCGAGTATGGCCGACGATTTTGGCAACTATAGCCGACGAAGAAAATCAATTTCGTCGGCTATTTGTTCTTAAATATAGCCGACGATTTTGTCTATTTCGTCGGCTATTCTTAATTTTTGGGGAAAAAAAAAATAATTTTCTTTGGTTCAGGATGATGGAGGAGGAGGATGGAGGAGGAGGCCGGAGGAGGAGGAGGAGGAGGAGGAGGAGAAGGAGGAGGAGGAGGAGGACGCCGGCGCCGATTTGAGGAGGAGAGCGGAGGAGGAGAGAAAAAAGGCGGGCTGAAAGATTTAACGAAGAGAGAATAGCCGACGATTTAAAAGATTTCGTCGGCTATACTTTGGAAGATCAACAGCCGTCGGATCTGAGCCATCCAACGGCAGACAATAAAAAGGCGCTGATCGCAAGAGTTTAGCCGACGAATTTAAATATTTCGTCGGCTATTCTTTGGACATTCAGCAGCCGTTGGATCTGAGCCATCCAACGGCGGACAATAAGCATATCGAAGGAATTTAGCCGACGACATACCATTTTCGTCGGCTAAACTTAGAGAATAGCCGACGATTTACAATATTTCGTCGGCTATTCTATGAAAACATATTAAACTACCGTTTTAAGGCCCTAAATGAACTCGAAAGCCCGAAAAGACCCACACATCGTGGCAAAGCTACAAGTTTGATTCCTGGCGTCGTTCTCTTTCCGGAATGGTATCACAATCGTCATTCGGACGCCGGACGCCAAATCTGCAGTAAACCGGGTTTTCACTTGCAACGGTCAATCTGCTCTTCAATTTTGTCGGAATCTTGTCATTTTTCAACCGTAGCCGTATTTCATTATTTCGGTCATATCTTATTTGACGACATATTTGCATTTGAAGAGTGTACGTATAGTAACTATTTGAAACTATACATTCACTTAAATAAAATTTAATTTTAATCATAGACGACGAAATCAAACCTAGTACTCGTCGGCTATATAGACTTATAGCCGACGAAAATGCCAATTTCGTCGGCCAAACTTTCAAAAGTTTTCGTTGGCTAAAGTTTCAGAGAAAGGCCGACGAAAATCGTCGACTATTCCATGGGAATAGCCGACGATTTTTTTTGTTTACCAACGAAAAAAAAACAATCGTCGGCCATTCTATGGGAATGGCCGACGATTTTTTTTTTTTACCGATGAAAATAAAAATCGTCGGCCATTATTGGGAATAGCCGACGAAAATTTTAGGTCGTCGGCCGTTTTTTTTTTTTCGTCGGGAAAAGTGTTTTTTCTGGTAGTGTTGTACTAGGCTTGTATTGTCATGAATTAATCAAATGGGATCCTTTTAATTAACTTGTAAGCCAAATATCACTTAAATTTAAATTTTAAATTAAAGTATTGTATAGTTCAAAAGTTTGATATATTGGAATTTCTAGATATGGAAGCTTACTGTTTTAGAAATTCCAATATATCAATTTTTTGAACTTAACAGTCCTTTAATTTAAAATGTAAATTTAAGAGATATTTGGTTTACGAGTAAATTAAAAGGATCTCATTTCATTAATTCATGACAATATAAAACTAGTACAAACATATAAGAACTTAAGACATGATAGGAACTTAAACCACATGCAAACATATAAAATTAAACACACATAGAACTGAGAAGTACACATAATTAAAAACCAAACTAAAGGGATCCTAGCTTGTCTCGAGCTATCCAGCTCATGAGTTGATCTTCACTTCTCAGCACGTTCCTGAGCCTTCTTCACCTGAGCTTTGATTTGAGCCTCTGTAGATTTCCTATCATAATAAGGATCGTTTTGGTTATGGATAGGGAGTTGGGTCTTATATGCCCCTTTGTTTTTGGTGGAGCTTTTGCTGGTGGAACTTTTGTTGGTAGCATGGGAATTGGGGTTGGGGTTGGGGTTGGAGTTGTGCAGGGGGAAATTACCAAGGTCACTGGTAAATTGTGCAACACTCCAGTTTCTTGTTCTGTCAGACAATCAATTCAATGCTGTTTTCCCCTTCTGGTTGGGAACTCTTCCGGAGTTAAAATTTTTGGCAATGCGCCATTGGATTCTATGGTGTGATAGGGCAACCTTACAGTAATCTTCATTTCCCGGAGTTGCGCATTCTTGATCTATCTTACATTAATAGTTTCAGAGGCAACTTTCCAGCTGAATACATCTTCTCTGGGTATGCCATCAGAGGTATCTCTTTCCCACATCAGAGAAGTTCTTATGATAGATATGACTAGGAAAAAATTCACCATTGGTACCCAAACTTACCTCGCTATATAAGAAAGGTACCCGAACTTGAAAAACGATCACCATAGTACCCAAAGTTTGAAATCCTATTATAGAGGTACCTAGCGCGTTTTGACCGGCTGGCTACCCGGTTTTGGATGACGTGCCAGTCGCATTTTGATTCCGAGGGGCAAATGTCCATTATAACCTCGAGAGCCGTCGTTCCTGAAAGGCCAAACTTCACCACCCACTAGCCACAGCTCCATCTCTCTCTTCTTCTTCTTCTTCTTATAGTTCCCTCTCCTCCGAAATCCAGCTCATTCAGACCTTCAAAGTCAAATGGGCCTCAATCCAGGCCAAGCTCAACGACCTCAAGGCCCACCTCACCGACTTGTCCCACTTCCCGGCTTCCTCCTCCAACCCTCTCGCACTCGACCTCCTCCTCTCCGTCTCCGACACCCTCCGCGCCGCCCTAAACCTCGCTCGTCGCTGTAGGAACGCTAATTTGACCGAAGGCAAGCTCAGGACTCAGAGCGACCTCGACTCGCTACTCGCGACGCTCGATCTCCACATTAGAGACGGTGATATTCTGTTCAAGAGCGGCGTCCTCCACGACACCGCCGCCTTCAGCTCCTCGTCGAAGCGCGAGACAGTACGCGCCGAGTGCCGCAACCTCGTCACGCGCCTCCAGGTCGGTGGCGCCGAGTCGCGCGTTGCCGCCATGGAGGCGCTGCTGGCGGTGCTGAAGGAGGACGACAAGAACGTGATGATCGCCGTGGCGCAGGGGATCGTTCCGGTGCTGGTGAAACTCAGTGAGTCGTCCGGGAGCTTCGAGATGAGGGAGAACGCGGTGGCGGCGATTGCGATGGTGTCGACGGTGGAGAGCAGCAAGAACGTTCTCGCCGCCGAGGGGTTGCTACTGTTGAATCATTTGGTTAGGGTTTTGGATTCCGGCAGCGGCTTCGCTAAGGAGAAGGCTTGCGTGGCGCTTCAGGCTTTGAGCTTTTCGAAGGAGAATGCAAGAGCGATTAGCTCCAGTGGCGGCGTTTCGGCACTGCTTATAGAAGTTGTAGAAACGAAAATCAATGAGTTGAATGAGGCAGCAGAACAGAGGAACAATGCAAATGCAGAAGGAAGTGGAGATGATACTGGATCAAGTGAAGAGGTTGAAGTGATGGATGCCGATGGAGAAGGAAGCAATCTGGAACCCTGGGTTCTGCTCAACCGAACATAGGGCTTCACAAGGTTCATTGAGAGACAAGAGAGTAAGAGACCAAGATCTCCAGGGTTGTAGCTCTCGCTAAACTGAGTTTGATAGTGATTATGAACCTTTGTTAAACTATTAGGTTGCCGTGAGAAACGTAGCTTATCATTGTAACAAGTCTTCAGTGTAGGATGATTACCTTAACTCCTGCTTTGAGTTTCTCGTATGAATGAATTGGACTTTGATTATAATCTAGTGTAATCCATTGCTGTTAAATTATAAGGTATGTTTGACAGTTTGAGTAGCAAAATGAGAGTGAAAGTCTAAAACACAAGCGTCCTGATATTTCTCTTGCACTTCTTTCAGGTCTGTAAATTCTATTATCACTCTATTTCTCTGTCGGTCTATTGACAGGTTGCAAGTTCAGGCTTGATCACCGGCCGACCATTCTCAATCTCTCAATAGTTTTTATAGTGCAATAAGCAAATCAAAGCTTGCAATACAAGTATACAACCGCATTATCTGGCCATCCAAATGTAATGCAATATGTCGGAGTGTAATAAAGCAGTGACTTGTAGAAATTTCAAAGAGTATTGGGGCTCAAATGAATAAGTCCTCACATGTACGGCGTCGGAGGCCTCGTCATCGCCGGCATGGCTCTACTGGTGGCACTGCAGGAGCGGCTGGTCTACGTGCCGGTCTTACCGGGATTGACCAAGTCCTACCAGATTACTCCGGCGCGGCTCCGGCTCACTTACGAGGACGTCTGGCTCCGATCTCCGGACGGCGTTCGCCTCCACGCTTGGTTCATCAAACTCTTCCCCGACTGCCGAGGTCCGATCCGAATTCCTGACCCGATTCGCTTCTCTGTTTTCTTCTATGTCTGTTTTAGCTTGCATAGTGCTGAATTTTGGATATGAGTTAACTCGGCGAGTTGTGGAGTTTAGTGTGATTACTGAACTGAATTTCAGCTTGTTTTGATTTAATTGCTGCTTCTGCTTTCGCTACTGGATTTGAATTTCCCCTTCTCTCTCCACTCGTAGTTTGTTAAAATCAGGTACCTCCATAATATGGTTGTGAGAGTTTAGGTACCTCCACTCGTAGTTTGTTAGGCGGAGATTACAGATTTGCCCCTCGGAATCAAAATGCGACTGGCACGTCATCCAAAACCGGGTAGCCAGCCGGTCAAAACGCGCTAGGTACCTCTATAATAGGATTTCAAACTTTGGGTACTATGGTGATCGTTTTTCAAGTTCGGGTACCTTTCTTATATAGCGAGGTAAGTTTGGGTACCAATGGTGAATTTTTTCCATATGACTATTACTCACAGTGTTCCATAGCGATAACAAACAAGGGCTTGAGATATACTATCCATTGGGAAACTCAAAGGGCTTCGCTTGCTGAATATTTCCAATAACTCTTTCACCGGTCACATCCCATCATCGTTTGTCAACTTGACACTGTTTGAATCACTGGACCTTTTGCAGAACCAACTCTCAGGACAGATTTCTCAGCAACTCTCACAGCTTTGTTGGAATCCATGTTAGAATTCATGATACTTCAACTTTTAACTCTGGCGAGCGAAGTATTTCACACTCTGTTCTTGGCGAACGGTGTGGCGAGCAGGTGTGTGAAAAAAATTAGATGACTGAACTTATGCAGTTTTTCTTTGATCCAAAAATCTTAATGATTACAATGTAAACACTTCCCTTTTATAGGGGACACAAAATAACCTACAAAATATCTAAGGCTAGTAAGCTAGAGATCAACTTGACAAATTATAGTACTATGATACTACAAATATCTAAGTTGAAAATCTCAGTGGGAATGAACAGTGAAGCAGCTGCTGGAAAGCATATCAGCTTTTCCACACTGTCTCCTAGTTCTCCCAGGAAAGCATTAACCTTTTAACACTCCCCCTTAATGCTTTGCCTTATCATTCCGAGCAGGCCTCGTAGGTTTTCAAACCTATCTCTGGCGAGTGCCTTGGTGAAGATATCAGCAACTTGGTCATCTGTATTGCAGTACACCAAATCAATCTCATTCTCCTCAACTGCATCTCTGATGTAATGAAACTTCAAGGCGATGTGCTTTGCCCGACTGTGATAGACAGGATTCTTGCTCATGGCAATTGCAGACTTGTTATCGCTGAGAATGGTTGTTGCTGTTCTGTTCTTCTCGCCAAAGTCTTCTATGACTCTCCGTAGCCATATTGCTTGTGAAGTGGCGAGTGAAGCTGCGACGTATTCGGCTTCAGCTGTGGACAATGCCACTGATTTCTGCTTCTTTGAAGCCCAGGAGAATACTCCTGTTCCTAGTGTGAAAGTATATCCAGATGTGCTTTTCAAGTCGTCTACACTTCCTCCCCAGTCACTGTCACAGAACCTAAAGAGTTTTGGTTCTACATTCCTCTCATACAGGATTCCAAAGTCCATTGTTCCTTGGATGTATCTCAGGATTCTCTTTGCAGCTCCATAGTGTATCTTGGTTGGATTGTGCATAAATCTGGACATCAAACTTGCTCCATACATAATGTCTGGTCTTGTTGCAGTCAAGTATAGCAGGCTTTCCACTAAGCTTCTGTATAGATTCTCATCCGCAGGACCACTCCCGTCTTCTTTGGAGAATTTTTCACTGACCACTAGAGGAATTGCAACTGGATTGCAACCAAGCATTTTGAACTTCTCTAGTATAGTCTTCGCATATCTTTTCTGGGTGATGAAGATTCCCTCCACTCCTTGAATTATTTCAATTCCCAGAAAGTAATGCAGGATTCCCAAATCACTCATTTCATATTTCATCATCATATCAGACTTGAAATTTGAAATCATTTTTTCACAGCTTCCAGTAAATATCAGATCATCAACATATAAGGAGACGATAAGAATGCTTGATTTACCTTCAGTTTTTGTGTAAAGGGCAGGTTCGTTTTCACTTCTTTGAAAACCCCTCTCTGTGAAATAGGAATCGATCTCACCATACCAAGCTCTTGGGGCTTGTTTCAGGCCATATAGAGCTTTCTTTAGTTTGTAAACTTTCTGCTCTTTGCCTTTGATGATGAAACCTTGTGGTTGTTCCACAAACACTTCTTCTTTCAGCACTCCATTTAGAAACGCCGATTTGACATCAAGTTGGTGTAGATACCAACCCTTTTGTGCAGCAATGGAAATCAGACCTTTTATGGTCTCATGCCTTGCCACTGGTGCAAAGGTCTCATTGAAATCCACTCCGGGTATCTGCGAGTATCCCTTCGCCACCAATCTTGCTTTGTTTCTTTGTACAGACCCGTCTGAGTTCAGCTTGGTCTTGTATATCCACTTCAAACCGATGACATCCTTGTTGTCTGGTTTGTCAACTAGCTCCCATGTGTTGTTCTTCACAATCACATTAATCTCATCTTGCATTGCAGTTCGCCATTCATTTTCCTTCACTGCTTCTTCAAATCTTTCTGGCTCAAACAAGCATGCATTGCAGCTTTCATACACTTCATTCAAGCTTCGCATTCTCATTGGAGGCGAGCTTGGTGTTGATTGAGCTCCTGAAGATTCTGGCGAATGAGTCGCTAGCGGATTCGTCTCTGGCGAATACGTTTGACTTGCTTGCAAGTGAGCTTCTGGCGAGTTCGTTGCTGGCGGATTGAGTTCCAGAGTTTCTGGATCCTCTTGTTCATTTTGAACTTTTCCTTCTTTCTTTTGGGCTGAACCTTGGTTCCAATCCCATGATGAATTCTCACTGAAGAAAACATCTTTGCAGATTATCATCTTCTTCTTCTGCAGATTGAAGAGCCTATAGCCCTTTGATTGAGAGCTGTATCACATGAATACACACTTCTCACTGGTTTCATCCAGTTTATATCTCAGCTCCTCTGGGATATGTGCATAGCAGATTGAACCAAACACCCTCAAGTGATTTACACTTGGCTTCCTGCCACTCCATGCTTCAAAAGGAGTCTTTCCTTGGACAGCAACAGTTGGATGTCTGTTCATCAAATACACTGCAGTATTTACTGCTTCTCCCCAATATACTTGAGGTACTGACTTGTCATGGAGCATGGACTTGGCCATCTCAATGATCGTTCTGTTTTTTCTTTCAGCTACGCCATTCTGTTGTGGCGTGTAGCTAACAGTGAGCTGCCTTTCTAGCCCTATGTCTTCACAGAACTTCTTGAATTCATTTGATTTGTACTCGCCACCTCTATCTGTTCTTAACTTCTTTAGTTTGAGGCCAGATTGTCTCTCCACCATTGCTTGAAACTTTCTGAACACGGCGAACACATCAGACTTTTGCCTTAGGAAATAAACCCAAGTCATCCTTGTGAAATCATCTATGAAGGTCAGAAAGTATCTGTTTCCTCCATCAGTTGTAGTTCTCATTGGACCACAAACATCAGAATGTACCAGCTCCAGAGGTACTTTTGCTCTCCAGGCTTTTCCTTTCAGAAATGGGAGTGTGTGTTGCTTCCCCAATGCACATCCTGCACACACTTCTTTTGCATCTTTTATTTTTGGTAGACCCTGCACCATTTCCTTTTGATGCAGCAACTTGAGACTCTGGAAATTCAAGTGTCCAAGTCTCTTGTGCCAGAGCCAGGAATCATCATTTAGCTCCATACTTCTTGCACTTTCAGTTGCATATTTGAGGGTCAGAGGAAAACTTCTGTTCCTCTTCATCTGGATTTCTACCATCAGGTTCTTGCTACTCCCTTTCTGATATATCTTGCAAGTGTCATCACCAAAATGAAGGTGATATTTGTGCTCAATGAGCTGTTCGACACTTAGCAGATTGGAATCCAGAGTTGGAACCAACATCACATCTCTGATGTACATCTTTCTAGACTTGGTTTCAACAGCAATGCTTCCCTTGCCTTTTGTATCCACCATCATTCCATTGCCCATTTTCACTCTTGTGATGTTGTTGCAGTCTATATCATGTAGAAGGTTGGTATTCGCCATCATGTGATTACTGCAAGCACTATCAACAAGCCACACATTTTCTTCTACTGCAGCACTCGCAGCATGAGTAACACAGAACATGTTTGAGTCACTCGCTTCAATGCTGTTCGCCTGTTGATTTCCCTTGTAGTTACAATCCTTCTTTACATGACCAAACTTTTCACAGTTTGAGCATTTTGGTTTCCCTTTGAACCAACATTCGCCTGCATGAAGCTTATTACAGACAGTGCATTTGTTATACCCTGAGTTGCTACTCTCCTCATTGTTGCTCTTCATCCGCTGATTTGATTTTCCCTCCCACTTCTTTCCTTTACCTTTCCATTTCTTTTTCTGCTTAGAATTTGAACTAGATGACTCACTCCTGTTAGAGTTAAGGTTGAGTGTTTGGAAAACCTTTTCAGCCTCTTCATCATGACTAGACAACCCATGATCGAAAGCTTTCAGAGTTCCCATCAGATCCTAAATACCTAGAGTTTCCAGATCCCTAGTCTCCTCTATAATACTCACTATAGCATCATACTTCCTATTCAAGCTCATAAGGATTTTCTGTACTACCCTCTTCTCAGGTATTGGTTCCTTGTAGGTTCTCATTTGATTAACAATATTCGTCAATCTGGTGCTATAATCACCTAACAACTCAGTGTCATTCATTTTTGTATACTCAAAATCTCTTCTAATAGATTGTACCATGACAGCTCTGACTCTTGCAGATCCTCTGTATTCAAGGCTGAGTACATTCCATGCTGCTTTGGCTGTCTTCTCATTTGAGATTCTGGGAAAAATCTCATCTGTGACCGAAGTCTGCAAGATGGCTCTTGCATCCTTTTTGATGTTCGACTTCAGTTCTGCCATTTGCGCAATTGTTTGCTCCTCTTCTGCATCTGGTCTCTTGTATCCTTCTTCTACGAGGCTCTATAGATCTCGTGAGATGAACATGGTCTCCATCTTGATTATCCAGAAATCAAAGTTCTCTCCATTGAAGATTGGAACTCTGTTTTCTGAACTTCCTGATGTAGCTATACCAGTAACAGAAAAATAAGACTTGTGTTTGTTTTTTTTGTTTCTGAATCAATCAGATGGTACACCACAGTTGATATTGATCAACAGAGCTCTGATACCATGTTGGAATCCATGTTAGAATTCATGATACTTCAACTTTTAACTCTGGCGAGTGAAATATTTCACACTCTGTTCTTGGCGAACGGTGTGGCGAGCGGGTGTGTGAAGAAGATTAGATGACTGAACTTATGCAGTTTTTCTTTGATCCAAAAATCTTAATGATTACAGTGTAAACACTTTCCTTTTATAGGGGGCACAAAGTAACTTACAAAATATCTAAGGCTAGTAAGCTAGAGATCAACTTGACAAATTATAGTACTATGATACTACAAATATCTAAGTTGAAAATCTCAGTGGGAATAAACAGTGAAGCAGCTGCTGGAAAGCATATCAGCTTTTCCACACTGTCTCCTAGTTCTCCCAGGAAAACATTAACCTTTTAACAAGCTTTCGTTCTTGGAAAGTTCAATGTCTCTCCCAACAATCTCACAGGTCAAATGTGAAAATCCTGAGGATATTCAACATCAGATCCTGAGGGCTCCGGAATTGAATTAGACTGGAAATTTGCTTTGGCAGGTTTAGGGAGTGGGTTGGTGGTAGGAGTGGTTCTAGCAGACGTTGCAATCGCATGGTGGGATGAGTGTTTCCTCAAGACTGTTGGAATGCTGACCAGGCTTGTCGAAAGGATGAGAAGGTGCAGAAAATGAGTGATCGATCAGACTATCTTGCATTTTATTTTTCTGTATCGTATACTTGTATTATTAGATTATTTGTGTAAAAGGATTTGTAATATTCAGTATCAATAAGAAGGTCCTGCTACTCCTCTGTATTTGTAGTATTCAACATCATGAGATCAAAGAAGATATATGTAAGAGCAATTCAATCCGAGTTGTCATATAAGAGTAACATCATGAACAAAGTAAATTAATTAAATATTATTCAAATCCTGCTAGGACATGCATGGTATATGTTGATGGAAAAACCGAAAAAAGATATATGTATAGGTGTAAAGGAGAATACAAAGTTAGACAGTGTAGTTTTGGTTCATGGCATCAATATCTAAACCCCTCAGCTTTGCAAAAGATTCCACCTTGCCTTTGAGAGTGTTAAGCTCTCTCAACCTGCACAATGTTATGTTACAGAGTAAACAGAAATGTAAAGCTGAAGAACATGAGGGAAAGACATAAAAACAGTATACGGGAGTCAATTAAGGATGTTAGCGTCTTGTAAATACTAACCTTGCAATCTCTGCGCGCCTTTTAGCTTCTTCTGCCATCAGATTAATGTCCCTAAAAGTGCTCTTCTCTGAAAATATTTTCCCTTGATCAACAGATCGCAATCCATGTAATGTTCGCTGTTCAGCTGCCCATGCAGCCTCGCGGGATTCCTTTCCGAAATCCTTTTTGCTAGTAAATGCAGTCTGGTAAAGCATATAGATGAATATCAAATAAGGTTTGAATTTTAAGGTAAACAGGATAACTAAGGATGTTGGAACACCAGAAGTTTTTCTGTGTCAAAATTTTTTAAGTTTCTTAATGCTATTATTGACATTTTATATTAATTGCTAAGAAACTTATCATTAATATTTCTAATCTGGATGAAGTAAGATTTACTCACTCTTTGGTCTACTACTAAACCCCATGCCCGTCCACTGAGTGCGTAGCGCACAGCAAATTTGATAGGATCAAGTAGCATGTAAGTGACAATGTTGAACAACCAAATAACACCAGTCCAACGCCAACCAATACTTCTAATACTTGTAAATTTCAAGGTAACAATGGCAGATAATACCGTAGCAATCTGCAAAATCATGTAGAGCATAAGCGAGTCTCATCATTGAAAGTATCCAATATTAAAACTTCTTTTTTCAAGCATAAAGTTCACTGAAATTCAGTACCAGTTGGGCAATGATGAAGGCTACTACAAGCAAAAGGCCTGGTCTTTCTGTGAACGACCATCCCCTGGAGCGAGTAACAAATATTAATGCCTGGCTGATGGTGCTGATTTGGAGATACAAAGCAGAAGACAATTTTTCTTTTACTGCAGTAGAAATAGAAGGATTTTTCATATCAAGCTTATGTTGATTGAAGTTTTCCACACCAAAATGTTTCTGCAAGGGAGAAACGCCAGTGTCATAGATCAATAAAGTAATAGAAAACTTAAAAGAATCCAACAAGTGTGGCAGAGGATGATCCAAACTATATCCAACAGAATAAAGATATACAAAAAAAAAAAAAAAAAAAAAAAAAGGGGGCAAGGGCGGCTATTTGTATTAGTCTGAAAGGGCACCCTGCATTTTTTCGGCCAAACACAAAAATTAGAAATTCACAAACTTCTTCGCAACATAATAAGAAGAGGGAGACCACTTACGTGAAAGAAATCGGTTTCATAGGCTGCCCAGAAGAATATAACAGTCATCAGCGCCAAGTAACTACCAAGGGCGACCCCAGTCACAAAAATTTCACTGAGCTTCCAACTGTCGGGAAATGGAGATGGCTTCACCCTATCTTTAGATATGGTCATGATAGTACCTAAAAGAAAGCAACAAGTTAGGTGTTGGTAGCAAGAAAAACAAAGAATTCCGTTTACAAAAAGAAGTTGATGTCATGAAGAAGTCCACTAAGTAATTGAGAGGGTCGAATTAGCAAAGCTAACCATCATTAAGAACAGCAATGACAAGAACCATAAAAGGAGGGAAGTCAAATTTCCAGAAGACAGCCAGCAACATAAACCCCAGCTGTAATACAGATTCAAACTCAAACGAAATAAGACTTATGCCAAGAGACAGTCACACACAAGATTATAACTTATAATGCAATCTTACCATAATACGTATGGTGATTGAGACGGCATATATCTGAGAAACAAAAAACAATAAAAATAATGAAATTAAGCATTTGTTGTAACACAGCTAAAGCTTAAACTAAATCATTCTTGGATCTTGTAGCATTTTGTAGATTACCGTATAGTTTTTCATTCTCTGGAATATTGCACGGCTTGTTAGCACCGCACTAATGATTACACTCAATCCAGGTTCAGTTAAAACTATATCAGAAGCACTACGGGCAGCATCTGTCGAATCTGCTACAGCAATTCCTATGTCAGCTTTCTTCAAGGCTGGAGCATCATTCACTCCATCACCAGTCATTCCACAAATGTGCTTTCGAGCTTGCAATCTCCTCACAATCTCGTATTTATGCTCTGAAGGATATAGTACTTTATTATCAGAATTTGGGAAACAATGTCAAGCCACAGGGATTGAACATTGAAAGAACAAGACTAACCAGGAAAGACACCAGCAAAACCATCAGCCTTTTCAATGAGTTCATCAATGGGAACAGTAGCAAGATCACCATCCTTACTTTCACCAAGAAGAGCTGAAGAAGGATACATGTTTGTGCCCATCCCAAGTCGCCTTCCGGTTTCCTTACCAATTGCAAGTTGGTCCCCTACAGTGTCGATGCATGAAGGTTACATGAAGGTTACATGTCTAATAGATAGCAAAATCCATTTTGGCTAAAGATGTAACCAAATTTTAATTATTTGACATGATTTCCTTAATTCCTAAATAAAACCAAAAGCAAATCATCTACCAGAATGTGATTCAAGTTTAGAGCTTGACAAAATTAAAACAAAAATTACCATGCAAGCCTATCACGCATAGAAAAAGCACACATTTGGTGAAACTGCATAAGATGACAAATAGAAACCAGTAAAAGTAGCATTTCCAGTAATCTACCTGTGATCATTTTAACACTGACACCAAGTTCCAGAGCTCTTCTAATTGTTTCAGCACTGTCATGGCGAGGAGGGTCAAAGAGTGGGAGAAGGCCAACGAATTCCCAGGGGCCACCTGGACTGTCTTTTGTTCCAGCTGGTACTTCCTGGAGGAAATTATCTTCTTCATATCAAGAATCTAAACAGAATATGCTTACTAGGAACTGTAATTCATAAGATGTTAATTACCTGGCGAGCAACACCAAGGGATCGTAGTCCACGTTCTGCAAACTTGTCAATCATTGTATGTACCTTCTTTTCAATTTGTGATTTGTTATGGGCCAGATTGATAATCTACAGGAATATGCATGATTAGTTTCAGAAATTTTGGAAGACCTGGTGAGGTTTTACATATTAAAAACATGTTAATGAATGTAGTCACCTGTTCAGGTGCACCTTTACTGACTCTGTGCATTTTACCAGCACCATCAATATATGTAAGTGCAGTCCTTTTATCAGTAGGATTAAACGGAAGAAAGTGAATTTCTTTGATTCCAGCTCGTGCCTAGTTGACATAAAATGGAAGTATGACTCAGCGATAATTTTGAGCTAAATATAAGAATCAATGGTTTTAGAAAGATTGATTTGCAAATACCTCTTTAGGGTCTGAAAGCATTGAAACAATTGCAGTATCAATGGCATCTTGATTCTCTAACCGTGATGCTCTTGCAGCCATAAGTATAACCTCATCCTTGTCAACACCTTTGGCAAAAACCTTCCCCAACAAAAATAAATGAACATTAGTAAATGTTGAACTTAGATTAAGAAGAGCTATTTGCATTTATATGCAGGGAAGACTAGATAATGCAAATTTCATTAAATTTGTATTCATAATGGGGTTTCAGCATTAGAAGTATGCTTCCTTAATACTAACTAAGAAATGTTAGTATAGAAAGTTTGACAGCGCCAGATTTAAGAAGTCTGTAAAATACATAGCTCATGGTGCATTTTCTCAGATGAAGGCCACACAAGTTACTCATATTACAATTTCATGTGATGTGATTGGCTTACCAGATAGGTTAAGTTTAAAGTGAGATCAAGGGATAAGAGTAAAACCTCAACCATATTTTTGTCTACTGTGAGCTTGTTAAGCGTAAGTGTCCCTGTTTTATCACTGCATAGCACATCCATTCCTGCCATTTCTTCAATGGCGGTCATTCTCTTGGTTATGGCACCCTGCATGAGAACGGACCGCCTTTATTTTGATGTTGCATTAGTGTGTATTACATTTAGCAATTTCATTTTTGAAGTGACTCCACAAACCTGCTGGGACAAGCGATGTGAACCAATTGCCATTGTAACAGAAAGAACAGTTGGCATAGCAATAGGGATCCCACCAATTAGGAGGACAAGTAGGTTATCAATACCAACACGGTACTCCCTCCCATGAATTCCATAAATTACTATGATTTCAATAACCATCCCAACAGCAATTGAACAAATGCAGAAGTTTCCAATTGATGTTAAAACCTGCAACCAGGATACAAATACAATTTGTTATCCTGAGCAGCAGCAAAATTATTGATATTGTTTAAGAATTTAGTCCCATCTGTTATCAGCCATCATAGAAGCTCATCTGTTATTAATACATTGTGGCGAAATAAACCTGCTGGAAATGGCCAACATGTGTTGTGTTCTCCACAAGGTGAGCTGCCTTTCCAAAGAAAGTGTGGACACCAGTTGCAATAACAACTGCTTCAATTTCTCCTTGTTTACATGTTGATCCTGAGTAAACCCCATCACCAGGATTTTTGGTCACTGGAAGTGATTCTCCGGTGAGAGCAGACTACAAGTGAAAAATACATGGTTCAGATACATATGGGCTGAACGGTCCACATAGTAGTAGATGGATGACTCTGATTCATGAATTGAGTTTTCTCAACACGATGTGTAACTTTGTATCCCAATGACATGAAATACGCATCATATATTGAGTTACCTGATCAATCTTCAGAGGATCTCCTTCAAGAAGAAGACGTGCATCAGCTGGAACAATATCACCAAGTTTGATGCTAATTATGTCTCCAGGAACCAATATGGCAGCATCTTCTTCACTCCATTTTCCATCACGCAAGACCTGGTAAGAAATCATAAGTAAGAAGACAATACAAACCAAAGACAAAGTCATTGTTTCTTACTGGATGTTATCTTATCAGTTATTCAGTTAGATCTATCATGAGGAGTGTTGATCAGTAAACAACCCATGTATGGTTAACATAGGAAGTAAATTCAACAATAAACAAAAGAAGATATGGTAGGTAAAGCTGCAGTCAACTAGCTTATACAAAAGTAAACTCTAAAGATAAGGACCTTCGCTTTTGGGGCTAACCGAGCCATAAGAGCAGCAGCAGCATTGCCTGCGTTGTTTTCCTCTATAAAACTGATGGTGGAATTGATAATAAGTAGGACGATGATGCCAACAAAATCATGATAATCGGGTTCTTTTTTCTGCAAAAAATATGTTACGTCACCATCTATGATATACAAATTGACTACAGTATGAAGAAAACCATCTTTCTTTTTCTCTTGATCAATTGAATTAATTTTGGAACGTTTTGTTGTTCTTTTCCGTTAAAACATACATGAGAATGATCGATTACCTTCTTTACTTTTCAGCAGTATATATTTTCATCTACTGATTCTTCTCTACGGGAAATGAATACAAACTAGCAAGGTTTATATTGTTAACTTACCCCTCCTTGGGTAAAAACAATGGCTATGATAGCTGCAGCTTCCATGACCCAGGACAAAGGATTCCACATAAACCCCAAAAACTTCAAAAATTTACTTTCCTATACATTAAAAGAAAAGTAGAATGATTAAACGAGTAAGAGCAACGATAATCGCCGTACACAACATAAATGAACACCATTCTTAACATTAGCTTTCTTACCTTTTTTTCTTCAAGCTTATTGTAACCAAATGATACCAACCGCTCTTTAACTTCATCGGAGCTTAAACCATCTTGTGTGCATTTAAGATGGTCAAAAACCTCTTCCAGCGGAACATTCTCCTGCATAAATCAATCCCATGTATTATAAAAACAAATTTGGCAAGAACGACTAAACTTGAGGAAACTAATCCCATCATAACTGCACTATACTACACATACCAGATCAACAGATTCCTTGTTGATCACATCAAGTTCAACCGCCTTCATAACCATTTTCGGTATCCTTTAGCTTCAATAATCAGTACTCCACCTAGTAGTCGGTACGGAATCTGCACTGTCATCCATTTCATCAAATACATAACCCAGAAAAGAAAAACAATCGAAACGTAATCACAATTTTCAAACCAGTAACCAAGAACTCAACTGGCCTACAACATAAAGCTGCCTCAAGTCTTCCAAAACCCAAATGTCACCAGTCGTTACCCTCCCAACTCTGGTTGAGGCAAATTATATCAAACACTGTGGAGTGCAGTAGCAGTGTGCTCAGAACAGCACGATGGTGCAAAATATAAAGGCAGCAATGGCCCTGGTTTTGGATTGTGACAATTGCCAAATGAGAGAAACAGAAAAGAATGAGAGAGGAGGGTGTGGTGGGTCCATAAGGAAGATGACATGCGCGCCTGTTTGAGAGGTTGAATTAGCCGGCCGGTGCCAGCACAAGGGCCTTCTCTTCTAAGTGGCAACCGAGGCTTTAGTTTCCATTTGTATATTCAAAAGCCAAGTTTTACTTTGCCGCCATTTGTTGTTGCGCTTTGGTCACATCGTTTTTATGGACCGTACAGGTTCTACCGTCCTAGTACTGCTCCATGCCAATTCGTATATATATTTTCTATCCAGGCCTCTTATCGGGTGGGATCCTTCTGAGTTTAGTTGGATGTCACAATTTTTATTCTCGGAGCGAAATTCACCCTCTCCATTTTATTATCCACCCTTACATAACAAATCCAAGAAAAAGAAAATATGGATTGTAAAATAAGAGACCGTACTCCTAAGAATGGCCTTTCATGTTGTGAAATTGGGAATGTACACACTATCGACCAATCTTTTTCATTTTCATTATACAGCTAGGAGTCTGTTTCAAGCTGTTCGTCTCATCGTCGATCGTCGAACTGTGACATGTTGGCTAGCTATCCTACCTAGTCCTAACAATACAAACCCGTCACATCACCCTCTAAATTTTTATTATTTTACTTGTTCTGGCTTTTGGCTCATCAATCTCCTGAAGGCTGTTTGACTAACAACACAATTCCTAGAAGGTACAAATGTACAACCGTACAGGGCCGGCTTATTGGCTGTGTATTGTTCTTTGATCACTATCTTCCTAGCTGATATATCAAACAAATTTAATCATCACCAATAACCATTGCAGTACAAATGGAAAACAACCGAAACCAATGCAAACAACTTCAAATCTGAATTCTTCAGGACTACCACAAAACGAACCGGGTTAGCCGGGCGCAATGCACTTCTTGATTAGAGAAATTCTCCGATATAATAATCTACTTTCTCCAACAGACATAAAAGAATATCAAACATAATCGAGTCAGCTTAGAAACTAAATTTTTCACTGACTAACACAACTACTTGCCAAGTAGGCATGACACCAAAGATAAGTTTAAAACCTTCTAAATTCTCCAACAGACCTAAGTTGCAAAAGGACAGGCATGTAGCTTAAATGGAAAGATTGCAAAGGAAACATAAAATCAACTAGGGGCCGTCTATATGAGACACTACATAAAGTTAAACTATCAATCAACATTGAAGAAACCAAACACAAATTAAACAAATCAGACTCTATATACTCCAATTGGAAGCAGCTGCTTTACCAAAGGAATCCCTCACTCTTAGGTTCCTTCTGTCATCCTCAAGGTCCAAAGGACGACCTAGTACGGCCTCGTACAGTTGAACCATATAAAAAGTATCCTAGATTATATATACTTTGCCAAAGAAATAGAAAGGGAAAATAAAGGTCATTCTACTGGCATTTACTGAGCAATACATAGGTCTCAAAAACTGTAGGCTGCATAAAACATCTCACTATGATATGCAACGAGTCTTATGTGAAAGGAATCGGTGGGGTGAAGATTTTTTTGTCTTCCATAACAATTCCATGCCATTGCCATAACTCAAAGATTCTTGTTGAACAATCAGTGCAACTGTCATAATATAACTCAAAAACAATCATAACATAATTGCACACATCATTTATATTTACAATAATCCTGGTTTTTATTTTATAGTGGTTAACTGACATCCAAATTTTCTATTATTTCAAAATGCATCTGCAAATCAGGTTGCCTATTAGCAAAGTAGAATTTCTCACAAACCTGTAATTTTCCATCACTTCTCTGGGCTTCAGATTCAAGAAGACGAACCAATTTGTCTTTTTCATCGCATATCCAAGAACGTGTGTTGTCGCGCCATTGCCTTGGTGTTCCATGAATAATAAAATGGATCCCAGTATCTACTTGTGTTAGGCGTTTGGAGATTTTCTCAATCGCACTAAGGTCAGTGATATATGCACCAGTTGAATTTAATCCAACATCCACGTAATGAATTTCTCTGATGCTGTTCAAAAGGGTTTCTTTTGTTCTAGGTATAATATGAAGCTCTTCTTCCATTTTAATCTTCTTTTCCTCCATGAGCTCTTCTCCAGAGAATTCTATATCTGAGAAGCCAAGTTCGGTAACTATTTGGTTAAGTACAGTGCCACCCTTGCTAAATCCAAAGAGTAATGTCTTAGGTTGAGTAAAATGCGATGTGGATATTCCTGGTGAGGGCAGTGCTTTCTGTCTCACTATGTTATTCTTCACCTGCCATCATTATAAATTTAGATCCCAGAATCATCTACTATTAAGAATAATTAAAAGCTAAGACAACCGTTTCAAAGTCAAAACAATTGGATCAATTTTGAGCAATTCCTAACATTAAAATCTAGCTCATAAATAATACAATCACAATGATGCCGAGCTTATTACGTCAAGCATGACCACTACTCTTTTCCATATAAGTGCTTTTCCTAGGGCAGCCATAAGTGCCAAGGAACGAAAAGAAGATGCCAGAAATCAACTAAATGAATTTGATATATTAGATAATTTATAATTATTTAAGTAAAAAAGTTAAAACTCTTAAAAGCCAATAGGGTTCTAAATGTACCTTTTCAAGGAAACTTGACAAGAGTGAAACAATTGATCCAGAAGCTGGATACCCAACAGGGCGGTATGACTTTGGCTCTCCGCATTGATTAACAGATGGTATAAAGTACTTGTACACAGCAAAAGGCCCATTGAAATCAGAAGCTTCAATAACCCAAGCATTGACTGAACCACTAATCTTTGAAACCAGTATTTCAGCTATATTCTGCAAGTCTGATAACCTCTCAACAACTTCATTACCAGTGCCAGCAACTCGATCTCCACAGAAAAAAAATGGCATTTGCTGAGGGAACCTGTCTACAGGAAAACTTTTAGACACAGTAAAGTCTTCATTCTTCAAAGTAAAAAGGAGATGAAATGTAGTAATTCAAAAAGTTGGGGTGATGGATCAGTCCTGGAGAAAAAGATAGATACCTCCATAATTTTATAGACTAAACCTGGTAGTAAATGTAAATCAGTATTGATACGATTCCAATTTCGGGAGAAAACAGAAACTCTGAATTGCAATTCAGGATAAACAGTTGAGCACCGGAAACAAAAGGTTTACATACTTCATTCATTCATTCATGGCAAGGACTGTGCAGGAGTTGTTTAGAAGGTAAGAGTATACAGACTCACAATTAGTGTACCGGAAGTAGGGGAAATGCAGAGAGATGCTGCAACACGACAGCAGGTCCCGGCAAGAGGATGCAATGGGACCTTGAGAACTCCACGCCAGCGGTCCATGAGCAAACTCGACTGTAACGGAAGTTTGGCATTTATCTAAGGTGCCAAATGTTTAACAGAAATAAATAATGGTCTAACATATTCAGACAGAACCAGGAAAACAATAACAACAAGATTATTAAACACAATTCAATCCGCAAACAAACTAAATACTTGTGCTGTTCAATCTTAACTAAATAGGTTGAAGAAATAAAAGTTGTTGAATTTTAAATACAATATGTTTCAAGTATCAAATTACAAATCACGAGAATGGTGGATTATTTTGGAGAAAAGCATTGAAATTACTTTCAAATAACAAAACCCATCAGAAATTTCAATTGATGGGAATCAGAACTGAAATGAATGCTGAGAAAATTGAGAGAGAGCGAGCTTACTTTGGGGAACGAAAAGAAGCGCGAACAGTGACACAAGCGGCAAAAGAATCGAGATTCTTCTCTTTTTGCTGACGAATTGAACTGGACTCATTGGGCCTTGACCTGATATTTTACCCGACCCATTTCCAACAGGTGCATATACTGTAAGACTGTAACTTTTCTTTTTTTTTAGAATGATATTAAATTTAATAACTTGGTCATCACCCAAATTTGGAAATATCAGGAGCAATGGCCATAACTAAGACCTCGTATTGCTAACTACTACTATTGGTGTCAATTGAACACAAGCAAAGTCTATGAATCCATTTAAGAGAGTTGTGTCATCCTGTCACTTTGACGCAGATAATACTTACACTCTTTTGCCAACAATTTTTATTTAGTTTTCCTAATTGGACTCGGAAGTACTTATGGAGTAAGGAATCCTAGTCCTGTTAAAGTTTCCAATACGTTATGCTCTTAGGACTGCACTTAATCCAAATCCTTCTAGGCAATTGATTGTATAAATTCATGGGTTTCAGTGAAAGAACCCCCGGTAAGCTCTCACTAATTCCTCTTTGATACTTCTGCTTATTTTAGTTAGTTTCTTGGTGTATTGCCACCGATGGCTTCCAATACCGATGGTCCAACCATGCCTTATAGGATGCCCCATGAGGCTTCCCACCCAAAACCTCAAGGGAATGTCCAGGAGAAAGATGATAATTATGATGATGTTACTGATTTTTCTTATACTTGGGAAGCCAATCAGCCTAGGGACAGACTGATCCTCGTCAGCATATGGAGAATGGTGATGAACTGATGATGATGTTCATGATGTTTATGATATTCGTTATATCGATGAGGATTATTATGATGTCTCCGATTTCTCTTATTCTTGGGAGCCTCTCGCTAGCAAGTCCTCTTACCTGGTTCAACCTGGCATTCCAAGTACTTCTCAACATGACCCCAAATATGATTCATGGTTTTCCTTCCTTCGCCTTGAGCATCATAAACAACAGCAACTCAAGCGTAGGCTTGCACTTTTGAAGGGAGCTTCTTTCTTCATGTCTCTCAAAGCTAATCCCACTACTCCTCAAGCTGAACCATCTGGCTCTTCAACCTCTAGTAGTACTACTCATGTTCATGATGATAGCTGCCTTTGTAGTATACCCTTAAACCGTTCGACTCATCCACCGCCATATGTTCATATTTTGACCCAAGTTCATATTTCGACTGCAACGTGTGTTTAAACATGGCAAGCGAGTGTTATGATTTCTTTGAAATCATCCTCTCCTACTACCTTTAGGAATCTGTTAGCTGGTCACATGCCTTTTAGAGTTAATTAACAACTTAAGTATGTAATTAGGATTATGCATCTATGACGTGTGTAGTAGCGACACGTGTCCGGTTGAAGTAGCTTATATTCCCCTCTGTAATCCTTTCAGAATTATGAATGAATTTGCTATCCATCTTATCCTCTTCTCTCTTTCTTCTTTTCCTCTCTTTTCCTCTCACTCTCTGTTAGGATATCAACCCTAACAGCTGGTACCAGAGCTTAGTCATCCATGGCGAAAGGAGCTTGGAAACCAGCTTCATCAGACCCTCCAGTGAGCTCGGGTGAGCTGTCTCTAGAGCTTCAAGCTCACAAAAACGAGACTAGGGCTCGTTTGGAAGAGATGAAGGCTACTTTGCAGACCTCTTTACAATCTTCCATGGAGTCCTCGTTTGCTAATCTTCAAATTGTGATGATGGAGAAATTCCAACAGCAACTTGCATCTCTCAAGGTTGAGGCTAGCTATGTACCACCTCCTGTTGGATCTGTATAGATTGGGTCGATTTCGACTCCCCTCGCTCAGACTACAACACCCTTGGCGAAGGTTCAGCCTGTGGTGTTAGTTGACAGCTGCTCTTCATCAACGATGGCCAAATCTGAGGGTAATGATACTCATACTCATACCTCTGAAGTAGATCTGGGCACTAATAATGTGTTACTTTCATTATTGTCTCGATCTGATACTCAGCCTGTGATTAGTATGATTAATACCACTGAGAGTATGGTTAATAGTATTCCTGGTATGAATGAGCATCGCAACACATCCATAGCTTGTGGCTCTCTAAGTTCGAACAATTGTAGTATGTTCCCTGGTTTTACAACACAAATGACTGCATCACAAATCCCACCACTTCCATCAAGCCAAACCAACTCCATTCTTGGGCAACACCCATCCATGAGTATGTCTCAACCATTTCTATTACACCAAAATAACCAGGCGAGTCAGTTTGATCTATTTTCCATGAGTTACTCGGGACCGTACACTGCATCTGCTCTGAACTATAATACCAGTGCTACACTACACTCATCTATGGTTCCCCATTATGCTTTTGCTGGAGCAACTAATGCATCCACCACAACTAATGCATCCACTACCACTCATACACTTTTGTCACCTCTGAATACTCTTAGACAATCTAGTCCTTCACAACAACAATTTCAAGCTCATGGAAACCACAACAACCCTAATATACAAGGGAAATTCCAGAGCACCTACATGGGCCAGCAACATCATCATAACTATTCTCCATATCAATATGATCCTAATCTTCCCACTATGAGACAGATGAAGTTAGATTTTAGTACTTTTGGGGGAGATGATCCAGTAGAATGGCTTAACAAGTGTGAGTAGTACTTTGAATTCTATCAAATTCCTGAGGAGAGAAAGTTGCCTATTGCTTCCATGCACTTGGTTGATAAAGCTTCTGATCGCTGGTATATGTTTAGACATGAATTTCCACCTACATGGCAAGGACTAGCTGATTTGTTAATGAGGGAGTTTAGTTGCTATAACAGAGCAGAGTATCATACTACTTTGGCCAGAATGAATCAGACTGGCAGTGTTGAACACTTCATGGAACAGTTTACTAAGCTATCAAGAAGAACTCCTGGCATCCCTTCAGATGTGTTAGTCTTTTTCTTCATTGGAGGATTGCGAGAAGATTTGAGAGCACATGTGCAAGCTTTTAAGCCTAAGACATTGTATGAGGCTTGTGATCTAGCTAGAACTTTTGAAACTAGAAGTGAAAGTCTTAAGCATTATTCAAAACAAGCTAGCTATGTGAAACCTATAAGTGGTCAGAACACTATGGCCAACTCGAAATGGACAGGACAACATCACATAAAATCAAGTAGCTCCTCTACTTTCCCCAACAGAGTACTTGGCCAAGCAGGTAATGTCAAACTCAAGTTAACTGACCCTGAGTTTGAAGCACGAAGGTTAAAGAAGCAATGTTACTTTTGTGAGGAGTAATACAAGCCTGGACACAACTGTAGAAAGAAGGGACAATTAATGTGTCTTGAAATTGTGCTAGATGATACTAAATTTTTGGTACAGTGTGAGGAACAACAAGTGGAATTAGAAGTACCTCCCATAGTGGACATCAATGAACCTCTCATCCGTTTACAAGTAATGGGGGATGAAGAATCAACCACCATGCAGCTCAAGGGTAAGTTTAACAATAATACAGTTCACGTTTTGATTGATTCAGGAGCTACACATAATTTTATACATCCTCAGCTTCTTAAGGACACTAACTCACCTATTACCAAGTTTTCTCCATTAAATGTGATCCTTGCTAGTGGTGCTAGGATGAAAACGAAAGGGGAGACTCGAGTTACATTACAGTTGCAGAACCTTGAGTTTACAGCGGATTACTATATTTTACCAGTCACTGGTTGTGGCATAGTGCTGGGGATAGCATGGCTAAAAGTTTTAGGTGACATAACTTGGAATTTTAATAGCATGGTAATGAAATTCAGGGTGAGAGATAAGAAATATCGCTTGCAGGGGGAAACCAAGCCTGAAGCTATTGCCATTAGCTGTAAGGCAATGACAAAACTCTTAAAAAAAGAAAAGGAAGCTATGTTGATCCAAGTGGAGTCAAAATCAGTTGCTGCGACTATACCTGCTAGAGAACCTGCATTACAAATCTTGTTGGACAAGTATGCTGTGTTGTTTGAGCCACCAACTGGATTACCACCATTCAGAAACAAGAATCATAAGATTGAATTATTGCCTAATACACCTCCAGTGAGTGTTAGACCCTACAGATACCCACATTTCCAGAAGGCTGAAATTGAAAAGATTGTTCAAGATTTGTTGGACAGTGGGGTGATCAAGCCAAGTGTGAGTCCATTTTCCTCTCCTGTTTTGTTAGTTAAAAAGAAGGATGGAACTTGGCGCCTATGTGTGGATTATAGGGCTCTTAATGCAGTAACTGTTAAGGACAAGTATCCAATCCCAGTAGTGGATGAGTTGATTGATGAGATACATGGAGCTACTATATTTACCAAACTAGATTTGAGGTATGGATACCATCAAATTAGGATGAACCCTGCTGATGTATATAAAACTGCATTCAGAACACATAGTGGCCACTATGAGTTTTTGGTCATGCCTTTTGGACTCACAAATGCCCCATCAACTTTCCAGTCAGAGATGAATAAAGCCTTGAGAGAACTACTTCGAAAGAACACTCTAGTATTCTTTGATGACTTATTGGTATACAGTTCATCTTTTGAGCAACATTTGCAAGATCTGGAACAAGTTCTTAAGAAGTTGTCTGAGCACTCTTTCAAAATAAAAGAGAGCAAGTGTAGCTTTGCAGTGCCACAGGTAGAATATTTGGGTCACATTGTCAGTGGACAGGGTGTAGCAGTAGACCCTGCCAAGATTGAGTGCATCAAGAACTGGGCAAAGCCAAAGTCTGTGAAGGAGTTGAGAGGTTATTTAGGATTAGCTGGTTATTACAGAAAATATGTTAAAATTTTTGGCCCAATGTCCCAACCTTTAACTAATATGCTTAAGAAAGGGGGTTTTGAATGGACTCAAGAATCAGAAGCAGCTTTTGAGTGTTTGAAAGAGGCCCTCATGAACACACCTGTATTAGCCTTCCCTGATTTTACCAAGGAATTTGTGCTAGAATGTGATGCCTCGGGAACAGGAATTGGAGCTATTTTGTCTCAAGATGGTCACCCTATTGCTTATTTGAGCAAAGCTCTAGCTCCTTGACACATGGCTCTTTCAGTGTATGATAAAGAGATGTTGGCAGTTGTATTTGCTGTACAACACTGGAGACCATACTTGTTAGGGAACCATTTCAGAATCTACACTGATCATAGAACAATCCAGCATTTCTTGAGTCAAAAGATTACCACCCCAGCTCAGCAGAAATGGTTACTCAAGCTAATTGGCTATGATTATACTATCCACTACAAACCAGGAAAGAGCAATGCTGCTGCTGATGCCTTATCTAGGAAGGAAGAGTTAGGAGTCAGCAGTGATATGATTTCCAAGTATGCTTCCCTTTCTATCACTACTAGCATTTCATCTCCTGTACACAATTTTGTTGCTGAGATTCATGAAGCTTGTTTAAGGGACTCAGAAACCAACAAAATTCTACAGCAAACTCTCCTTGGTCAACCACCTTCTACTCATTACTCTGTATGCAATTCTCAGCTGATGTATAAGAATCACATATATGTTCCCCAAATGGAGGGTTGGAGAGCTAAAGTGATCAGTGAATGTCATAGAGGGCTCAATGGAGGCCATGCAGGGATATTGAGAACTACAAAGAGGGTGACTAAATCTTTTGCTTAGCTAAGTATGAACAAAGATATTAAGTCGTTTGTTGGTACATGTTACATATGCCAACAAAATCACTATGAAACAGTTAAACCTCCTGGCTTGTTGCAACCTAATGTGATACCAGAAAGGGCCTGGGCTGATATTTCTATGGATTTCATTGAGGGTTTACCAAAGGCAGCAGGTTAATCTGTGATATTAGTGGTGGTGGATAGGTTCACAAAGTATGCACACTTTGTTCCAGTTGTGCATCCCTACACAGCTTCCTCCATTGTTCAATTGTTCTTACAACACATTTTTAAACTTCATGGAATGCCAACTTCAATCATCTCTGATAGAGATCCAATCTTTATGAGCTCATTTTGGCAAGAGTTTTTTAAGTTGCAGGGTACTGCTTTAAATAAAAGCTCCGCTTACCATCCTCAGTCTGATGGACAGACAGAGAATCTCAACAGGACTCTAGAACAATATTTGAGATGTGTTATAGGGGAAAAGCCTCACACTTGGGTAGAGACACTTCCATGGGCAGAACACTGGTACAACACTGCATTCCATATTGCAATTGGTATGTCTCCTTTTAAAGCACTATATGGTTATGAGGCTCCTATAGTCAAAGGGTATGAGATTGGCTCTACTGCTATGGAAACACTTGATGAACAACTACAGTCCAGAGATCAGTTGATTGCAATCCTTAAGAGAAATATGCAAATAGCTCAGTGTAGAATGAAGAATTTCTATGACAGAAATCACACAGAGAGGGTGTTTACTGAAGGGGACTGGGTATATCTCAAGTTACAACCATATAGACAGCAGACAGTGGCAAAGAGGGTGTACAACAAGCTAGCACCACGTTACTATGGTCCTTTTCAAGTGGTGAAAAGAATTGGACAGGTTGCTTATAAGCTTAAACTGCCAGCTACAGCCAAGGTGCATCCAGTCTTCCATGTCTCCCTGCTTAAAAAGAAAATTGGTGATGCTGTTGTGGTTGCCACACATTTACCACCTAATGTTGATCCTCACAATCCTAGATGATATCCGGCTAAAATCTTAAGCAGGAAGATATATAAGAAGGGAAATGCTGCAGGAACTAAATGGTTAGTTCATTGGCTTGGTTCAACAGAGGAAGAAGCTACATGGGAGGACTCAGAGGAGCTAATGAGTTGTTTTCTAGATTTTGAAGCATGAAGCTTGAGGACAAGCTGTTTCTTAAGGGGCCGGGAATGTTATGATTTCTTTGAAATCATCCTCTCCTACTACTTTTAGGAATCTGTTAGCTGGTCACATGCCTTTTAGAGTTAATTAACAGCTTAAGTATGTAATTAGGATTATGCATCTATGACGTGTGTAGTAGCGACACGTGTCCAGTTGAAGTAGCTTATATTCCCCTCTGTAATCCTTTCAGAATTATGAATGAATTTGCTATCCATCTTATCCTCTTCTCTCTTTCTTCTTTTCCTCTCTTTTCCTCTCACTCTCTGTTAGGATATCAACTCTAATAGCGAGCCAGTTGTGATCACCTCATGTGGACATGTATATTGCTCGCCTTGTTTGTACGGATGGTTGAACTACTCTGGACGGAAGGATTGTCTTGTTTTGTACGAGCAAGTTGTCTGAATCTTTGTTAACTCTGATTCGTAAGGGAATCAATTCAGACGGATCGTTAGTAGTATAGATATAAGTAGGGATCGTTCTAGCTGGGGATTAAGGGTACCTGAAACATGAGAATGTTAAACAAAACACATATATATATATATATACACAAACAATGTCACTTTATTCACATATATACAAACAAGAAACGAAATCATGGGGGATGAATTGTGATCGGTAGCAAAGCTGCCTTCTAATATCTAGGCACGAAATTAAAATCATAATTTACTATATACAAGTTTGGTCGACATTCCTCCACAAATTACTAGCATGAAAAAGCACTCAAAACACATAGCAAATTGATAAGACAAGTCACGGCAAGAGCACACAATATCCTAGACTCGACTTAGTTCCAACCTAACTAGGGCCTTAGCGGTTATCTTAGTTATTTAGACTTCACGAAAATACTTAGAATTAACTTAGCGTATAATCTTAATCTTTAACTAATCGATTCAAGACACTTAGCGTAGAAATTAACCAATTAAGCACGAAATCATTTTAGTTGGAAACACATCAATCAAGCAAGGCGTCACCAGTTCTTGTTAACATGCTTAGTCGTTTAAACCACTCTAATCCTATTTATATTGACGGATATAAGACCAATACTCAAAACACATCGCGAATATGCTAAGTACCAATCTTTGAGCGAGGCACGCGGATTTAAGGACTAAACCAAGATCGAATTTATAGAATCAAAGTGAACATGCTTGCCAAAACTAATCCTATCTTTTTGCTACAAATTTTCATTATAAGTTAGCATGCAATCCGAAACTTATCTTTGAAATCTTTTATTAATACCATAAGAATTAAATTGACATGCATCATTATAAAACCAAACTCACAATGGTTTTTCACATAGACATGAAAACACAATAACCAAACATACATATGAGTTTCATAGACAAAACTACACATAACTACATAAAAACTATTGCAAACCAAAAGTATGGAGTGGATCACACTTTTGAGACACCTTGATGACTTCTACTCGTGTTGATCCTTGGTGGAATGAGACTCGGTGGCGGTTGTATAAAGGGTGAAGAGTCGGCAGGATTTTATGGTGGTGGTGATGGTTTTTGGTTTGTGTTTTTATGTAGGATCTTTGGCTAAATATTGGTAGATCTTTGGCTAGGATTTTTGCTTTAGAATGTGACACTTTTCTTCATGGTGCCGGCCTCTATGTATAGGAGAAGGGAAAGGCTGATTTGGGAGAGTTTTCCTTGCTCAAAATAGGATAGAAATCCTCTTGTAATAATGTTTCCCAATCCGACATGGTTTAGGTTATTCTATCCCTTTTCAAATAAGGAATTCCATGCTTGGCCAGCTTAGGGTTTACTCCTTACATACTTAACACTTTTTCTTCTACTTTGAAGCCCTAAGACACGACTGAGGCACTTGCAACTCACTCGGGTGCAGTCCTTGCCAGTATTGGATACTGGCGAGGCTAATCTGGGTGGCGAGTCTGGCACTGGCGAGGTGAGCGAGGTAATCGGATGGCGAGCAGTGGCGAGGCTGGCTTGCTGGCAAGTATACTTCTGGCGAGTATAGGCTTCTGGCGAGCATAGGCTTCTGGCGAGCCTATGGGCTAAGCTGATTTTCTTCCTTCTTCTCAGCAGATCTGACATTTGCGTCTTCAATTGAGCATAACTTCCTCCTCATTGCTCTGATTGCAGTGATTGCAAATCCTAGAGAAACTAGAATCATAGGGCTTTCCAACGATGTATAGCACAGTTTCTGGTTCCAAGTGATGCGTCATACAGAAATTCCGGAAGTCAGGACACAGTCCCAGGAAAATCCTGGTGGTCCCTGGTGATCTTTGTTCAAACTGTCAAGTTGCAGTCATCTTTTGGGTGACTTTCCGAACTTCGATTGATCTGAAATTTTGACACAATACACATTAGCTTTCCAAATATATGCAAACTAAATTTCATCAAATTTGGAAAAGGATAGGTCAGTTTAGCACAATCCTCAAAATCACGAAAAAGACAAATTTCACATTATTTTTCAGATTTCTTATACTTAGTCATTTTTCGGATTATTAAGCACATTTTTTCAAAACTCTACCGAAACAACACTAAACTAAGTTATGACTCTATCTTAGATAAATAAGGGTTAAACGAAGCATAAATGAGGGTATAAGCATAATAATATCGTCGCACATTGTGCTCCTATCACTAGTCTACGACTTGTTCTACCTCTCCTGTCTCTAAGTGTTTACATATGAAGGTAACTGAAGTTTCAGCTCTGAACTTAGCTATTAATGAGTTGGTTCATAATAAGCGCTTCAACATTTTTTACAAGTTTGCAGCAACCTGTGGATAGCAAACTACGTTTCTATCCTGTCTTAGACTATCCTAGTCTCTCAACTATTCTGCCTCACTTGTCTCTCGAGTGTTTACACACGCAAATATCAGAAGCTCCAACCTTGAATCCAGCTACTTCTCAGCTGATTCAGTTATGAACACTTCCGGGCTTTCTTGCATCATCAACACATCTCATGGTATGCAAATGCAAATGATATGGGTTTTTGCAAAAGAGTTTTGTGTTCAGCTCTAAGGTTTATAATCACAAAAAGAAGACTTAGAGCAAATAGACATGCAAGAGATTAAAACCCAACAAAAGAAAATGTATGACTACATTTTGAACAACCAATGAGCAAAGAGATTTATGCCCCTTTATATAGGCATGAGTGTCGCTCTATGGAAGCACACAAGTAGCCAATAAAAACTAAAATGACATAGTAGCCAAAAGCAAAATATCAGCTAGGACACTATTGAGCCAAAAAGAATATCTTCATAATAGTAGAAAGATATTAAGAAGAGAGGGAACACAATCATCTTAGCAATTAATGAGGCGTGACAGACATTTAATGAAGACTGATATTTCATGCAAGAGAGTCCAAAAAATCAGCCTATATACCTCAAAAGAAAAATGTCTTACATTACCCGATGGATAACACAAAAGATCTATACATGTTTATCTAGGACTTTTGAGATAATTATGAATAGTAAAACCTATCATAGCGAACGTATTGTTAAGAAGATATTTTAAATTACAACAGAAAATCCAAACATTATCAATGAATAATTTTAACAATACAAGCGGCTGAGTGATAAATAATAAAACCCGTAAAACACAGGATGGCAAGCAGACTTCCCATTCTTAGTGAAAAACTCATGAGATGTACATGCATGATTTTACCTGAGTGCAAAGAGATCGTGTTGGTTCTTCAACTTGACCTTCAACTTCAGAGTTCAAATTTCACTTGATTTGGCTTAATATGCTAAGTTAGTTGTGTTTTGTTAAATAAAAGGATTTCCAACGTATATTATACAACAATTTTAATATATAAACTAAAAATTTTAACGTATTTTCACATCCGTTTTGACTAAGAAGAGCTTATTATGTTTACCAATATAAACTAGTACTGTATATATAGACTAGTATAAAAACTAAAACCTAGAAACGCGACGTCTGCGTTCGTTTTTCTCCTTTTCTTTTTGGGACATTAATGCACAACTCAGCATTGTAATTCCGGGCCACAGGCACAAGTGAATACAGATCTTTTCGATGGGTAAGTGACTTTGCTTCCAATTAGGATAAGGATTGGCTTAGTATAAAAGGTATTTGAACATTGAGAAAGTTACAGTTTTACGTGCTATTATTGCTGCTTCTGCTTCGATCTTTATCCTCGATCGTTTTAGATGTCGCAGGATAACGACTCTGTAAGTATTGTTTGCCTCCTCTTTTCTGTTCCTTTGCTTCCAATTCATATAGGTTTGTCGAATCTCTATTTTAGGCTGCTGCGCTTATGTCTTTGTAAAGCCATAGAGTTAATATTCTTCAAAGATCAAACTCTGTGAATTGATCTTGAGCTTATTTCATTTTGAATTCCCTTGTATAGGAGAAAGTGAAGGGTGATACGTGTTTGACAAACCCTACCTGGCCACGGTGTGATTCTTGTGACAGATACAAGGTTTATTTCATGGCTCCTCTTCAGAATATAACTATTCTATTTAGATAAGGTGATAAAACTGAACATGAATCTTATTCTCTTGATTGCGTATGTAATATACATGTAATTTATATACAGGAAGATGGAGAAACAGGACGTTCTCGGTTTTTACCTTCCAAGTATGTCGACGTTCTTAGCATCACCGGTGACTAGCAGATTACAGATTAAAATATTAGTTATTTTACTCAGATCTATTATAGGCAGAATTGATATGGTAAGATCGAGTCTTGTCTCTTCCAAATATTCAATTTTATAAGCCCTATAATCTATAGATTATTTTATCTTTTCTCTTGTGAGTACTACACAAATAGCAGATACGTTATAATTAAAGTTATTTCTAAACGATCCAAAAAGTTTTTAATTTATTTTCTCTTGAATTCTCATGAAATATAATTGTATTATTTTACATGTTCAAATGAACAGTCTAGTATAATGTGTCCAAAACTATGCGTTCACTATGATAATGTTGAAAATTTGAATGATCTGGGTGTTGGGAAAACATGTTTCTCGTTAGTTAAATTTATATATGATATTACATGATCCTCTATACATATTAAGTTATATCTGTGAAGTAAAATAGTAAACAAACAAATGCTCATTTTCCCTCTTTATAGATAGAAAAATATTGGAGAAGTGGAGGAGATATCAAAAAGGTTAACGCTGTGAAGTTTTTACTAGGACACGCAATTCTACTTCTGTTTGGAAAACCAGAGTATGTATACGTGTTCTTCCTCAAACACCTTGATATAGTTTACATTACCATAATATTGTATTTTTCTTAGAATTTCTGTTCCATATATATTTTTTTATCTTTGCAATTCACCAATTTCAAGTTACTTGTACTTGCATATACAGTATAGAAATGGGAGCAACCTTGTCACATGAGATGATGCATGCCTGGTTCTTCCTTGAAGGTTTGAATATGAACTTTTATCTTCTCGGTTTATCAACTTATACACTTAATTAATCATTTGATTTATCTGTTAGTGATCATCTATAATTAATTAATTAATTAATTAACAGGTATACAATGGGGATATGACCGTAGCAGTGTAGAAGGTATTTGCGAAGTAATGTCTTACAAATGGTTGGAGTGGTTTTCTTCCAATGGTCTTGATAACTTGCACAAGACCAATCAGCAAGTTCAATATACAAGACAACTGAAAGAGTTTTTAGTAGAACAAATACGGTGCCGAGGAGACGAGATTTATGGCCAAGGATTTAGAGATGCTATGCGAGCTATTGAAATAGCTGGCTTTAAACCCACACTAAATCATGTCGTAGAACATGGAATTCTGCCACCACCTGTGAAGGATAGTACATGCTCCACCGCCACCTCCGCCACCAGCGGTGCCAAGGATTCAAAGATGCTACGCGAGCTGAAAGAGGTTTTAGTAGAACAAAAGTGGTGTCGAGGAGAAGAGCTAGAGGTTTCTGGCCAAGGATTCAGAGATACTATGCTAGCTATTAAACTATCGCGCTTCAAAACCACATTAAGCTATGCCGTAAAAAATAGAACTCTGCCACCACCTACGATGGATAACACGTGCTCCGCCACCGCCACTGCCACCACCACCTCCACGACCAAGTCATCAATAATAAAGAATACTAGTAATACAAGCAAGGCGAAGGCCATGGGTGCCACAATAATTGACTTTATATGGAAGGCGGCTACCACCTTCGGAACGGTGAGTGTTAGTCTTACGGGAGGTGAGCTTGCGCCCCTGTTACTTAGTGTAGTATTCGAACACTAGTAACAAGTTCAATCTTTACTCACTGTATAAAAGTTTTATAATCTAAAATTGAATCTTGGATTCAAATCAAGAATGTATAAGCTTGTGCTCAAATTTTTTTACTGAGGTTTGTTGATTTTTTTTTTACTGAGTTTGATTCTTCCACGAAAATTCCTAGTTGGTTGATCATCATAATGTTTGTTTGCAATTATATGGCTATATACATAGCGGGCATAACTACTCTACATAATACATTGTAGATATTCTTGAAATTAAGAACTATTATAAGCAAACAAAAAATTGTACAAATGAAAGAAAATTAGAAAACCATAGTCGTCGTTACTCGTTTACATAACTTAAAGAGTAAAGAATATTGGTTGTTTTGCGCCTTTTTCTAATTATCTAGAAATTGTGAATATGATGAAAGACTTTGGACATGAGATTTGTATATTATTTTTGTGGAGATGCCACATTGTATTTCGATTTACAATATGGGGCTTGGATGTAAGGAGATATAACTTTACAATATTCTAACATGATGAAACCGCACCTAGTGCGATCGATTCCAGTGATCAACACAAATCCACAAACTGTGTTGAATTATGCACAACAGCCAGAACGTAATACTTCAAATCAAGTGAAGTAAAACCACACCTGTAGGGTCATTCTATACCATATCATAGAGCCGGTGGCAAAATCAGATATCACAACAAATCCATCTAGACAGGGTTTAGGATCACCAAAGCATAACTAAAAGAGTGCAAGTAAAAGTGGTAGTCATCAGGCACTGGACATTATGCAAAACTTGTAGGTCTGGACTACAACAGTTGAAAAATGATAATCATCAGGCTTCACCTCCTTGCTGCTCTTGGGCAGGAGGCAGAGTACGCCAGGTCAGGAAAGGCAGGGCAAATGGTGGAGTATTCTTCACCATAAAAAAAATAAAATCTAAGGCTGTAGCTATGCGTAAAGAGTTGATATAAATCTCATTGACGATATAGAATATCAGCAACTTGAAGTAGTGTGTGAGTTTACTAACACTCAGATACTTGATGAGTTTGCTCATTTTGTGCACAACCTTGTACAAAATCTTTCAAGAACTTGAAAATAGAACAACAATTAGAGAATCAATATGCAAATTGCGATACTATTTTGTATTGGAAATTTCAGTTCTTCTTCATGCCAACTTTTGTTATGCAACGATCGTTACTTGGGTTGTATCATATTAATAATTTTACACTCTCTTCCTTCTATAATATTGTTAGAGGTAACTGGTAAACCCTATTTGGGATTTATGCCTTTTCCATCTTTCATGGTAGGATTTGTAGCGACCGTTTTCTAGGTTATTGCATTCTCACTTTTCACTTTTTTGGAGGAACGGTCTAGTGCTAACATGTTGACTTTGTATTATGAAACTAGAAAATCTAAACCAAATTTTAAGTTGCATATAAACCTCTCTATCATTTAAATTTTTTAAGTCTTTATGAGTTAATCAATTTAGCAGCTTTTCAGCTGAATTTATGATTGTTTGGGTACCGAACTAAATCTGTTCATCATAAATAATTTGTGTTCATATTTCTTAAGTCAGGATCACGAGTACCTGAATGATCATCAATTTGGCTGAAAATTTACATAGGCGATCAATCCATAAGCACTTAAAGACTCAATAATAGAGATGTCAATACATGACCCAAAAAATTAGTTTTTAGGGTGGTTATTAGATTCACAGAAATATACTTCTACACCAATCATTGTCAAAATCAATTGAAATTGGAACAAAAACGAAATAACTTCGTTTATTAGATAAAATTACTTTTTAGAGTAAAATGGAGAAAACAGAGAGAGAATGATACGAGAAATGTAATCAGTTATTTCATTGATAGGTGACCCTTTTATAAAGAGAGTTTACAATAGGAAGTAAGTTTTTCAGTCATATTCTACTTCTAGTCCTATCATATAGACATACTTGAATAAGTTTGAGTTTGACTAATTCAAACTCCTAATAGCTGTTGTTGCGTTTGGATAAGCACATCTCATTTATCCTTCAACACTCCCCCTTGTGCGGTCCAAACGTGGCGCTTCTCACGTCACCTCATTGAAACATTGTCGAGTAACAAAAACCCTGTAGGACAAAAATAAGCTCGGTCGAAGGGAAAAAGAGTACAATGCACCATTCATATATGAAAGTAACATGTATATGACAGACTTCCCTAAAGTCTGCAACTCCCCCTGATTTTTACAATCATGAGAGTGCTAACTTGATGTATTTTGTCCATGTTAAATCGCCTTAGCATCTTTTGGACGTACGCCGATTGGTGGATCAATATTCCACTATTTCGGTGTTCTAGTTCTAGACCTAGGCAAAATCGAGTTTTTCCAAGATCTTTCATTTCAAATTCTGATTTCAAATATGTAGCAGTGTCTCTTAGTTCTTCAAGAGTACCAATTAGGTTCATGTCATCAACATAAACTGCAACTATTGCAAATCCAGAACTTGTTCTCTTAATAAACACGCATGGACATATATCATTGTTCACATATCCCTTCCCAATCAAGTAGTCACTTAGACGATTATACCACATCCGTCTGGATTGTTTTAATCCATATAGTGAGCGTTTTAATCTTATACAAAACACATTTTGTGGTTTAGAGTCACTTGACTTGGGTAATTGAAGTCCATCTGGAACCTTCATATATATCTCCGAATCTAGATTCCCATCCAGATATGTTGTAACCACATCCATAAGCTGCATGTCAAGTTTTTCAGAAACAACCAAACTGACAAGATAGCGGAATGTAAGAACGTCCATTACAGGAGAATATGTCTACTCATAATCAATTCTAGGGCGTTGTGAAAAACTTTGCGCTACAATGCGGGCCTTATATCTCAAGACCTCATTTTTCTCATCACGTTTTCTAACAAAAACTCATTTGTGTCCTACAGGCTTTACACTTGGTGGGGTTAACACTACCAAACTAAATGCCTATCTCTTTGCTAGAGAATCTAATTCTGCCTGGATTGCTTCTTTCCATTTAGGCCAATCAGCTCGTTGTTGACATTCTGCAACAGAGCGTGGTTCGATATCATCATTTTCTATGATATCTTGAGCAACATGATATGCAAACACATCCACTACCAGAAAAAAGGCTTTTCCCGACGAAATAAAAAAAAACGGCCGACGAAATAAAATTTTCGTCGGCTATTCCCAAGAATGGCTGACGAATTTTTTTTTCTTCGGTAAAAAAAAAATTCGTCGGCTATTCCCCTAGAATAGCCGACGATTTTTTTTTTCGTCGCTAAAAAAAAAATTCGTCGGCCATTCCCCTAGAATGGCCGACGATTTAAATTTTCGTCAGCCTTTCTCTGAAACTTTAGCCGACGAAAATTTTTGGAAGTATGGCCGACGAGTACTAGGTTTGATTTCGTCGGCTATGATTAAAAAAAAAAAAAAAAAAAGAACAGCTTCCATTTTCTATCACTATCGACAAATCATTGCTTCGTCCTTCAAATGCAAATGTGTCGTGAAATAAGATATGACCGAAATAATGAAATACGTACGTCTACAGTTGAAAAATGACAAGATTCCGACAAAATCTGTGTGCCGAATGTTGCGGTTAACTGTTTTTTACTTCCGTTTTCCTATGGGTAGCCTGACGGTCGGTAAATATTTTGAGGAAAATTTTTATACAATTAGTTGCGTCTCATCGATTTGAAACTATTATCTGTTGAAGGTCAGGCCAAAAAACGTCATTTAGACAGGCCAATTACCATTTTTAAGCGTTTAAAGGGTTGACTCACCCGGTTGACCATCCCGATCGAGCCTTTAACGTTGTCAGATGTAGTTGGATTTTTTTTCATACATGTATTTAATCTTAACGGTGATATCTGACGGTTGGAATGGATTTTCCAAACTTTTAGATTCAAAATCGGAACATATGCACTAATGTTCCTTAACTTGTTTACTAAGTGTTTAAGTGAATGTATAGTTTCAAATAGTTACTATACGTACACTCTTCAAATGCAAATATGTCGTCAAATAAGATATGACCGAAATAATGAAATACGTCTACGGTTGAAAAATGACAAGATTCCGATAAAATCCGTGTGCCGAAATAATGAAATCAGTCAAAACCCGGTTTACTGCAGATTTGGCGTCCGGTGTCCGAATGATGATTGTGATACCATTCCGGAAAGGGAACGACGCCAGGAATCAAACTCATGCGGCTTTTTCGGGCTTTCGAGTTCGTTTAGGGCCTCAAAACGGCAGTTTAGTATGTTTTCATAGAATAGCCGACGAAACATTGTATTTCGTCGGCTATTCTCTAAGTATAGCCGACGAAACATTGTATTTCGTCGGCTAAACTCTTGATCCGCGCCTTTTTATTGTCCGCCGTGGGATGGCTCAGATCTGACGGCTGTTGATCTTCCAAAGTATAGCCGACGAAATTTTTTATTTTCGTCGGCTATTCTCCTTCTAAATCTTTTAAATCTCTTCCTCCCGCCTTTTTTCTCTCCTCCTTCCCCCCCCTCCTCCTCCGGCCTCCTCCTCCTCCTCCTCCTCCTTCCCCTCCTCCGGCCTCCTCCTCCTCCTCCTTCCCCTCCTCCTCCGGCCTCCTCCTCCTCCTCCTTCCCCTCCTCCTCCTCCTTCTCCTCCTCCTCCGGCCTCCTCCTCCTCCTCCTTCCCCTCCTCCTCCTCCTTCTCCTCCTTCCTCCTCCTCCTTCTCCTCCTCCTTCCCCTCCTCCTCCGGCCTCCTCCTCCCTCTCCTTCTCCTCCTCCTCCTCCTCCTCCTTCCCCTCCTCCTCCGGCCTCCTCCTTCCCCTCCTCCTCCTCCTCCTCCTCCTCCTTCCCCTCCTCCTCCGGCCTCCTCCTCCTCCTCCTCCTTCCCCTCCTCCATCCAAAGCATAATTTATTTTTTTTTCCCTAAAATTTAAGAATAGCCGACGAATTTTACCAATTTTCGTCGGCTATAAGTTGTATAGCCGACGAAAATTCTAGTATTTCGTCGGCTATAACTAATTAATGCCTATTAAAATATTAATATATTTCAAGGAAATAGCCGACGAAAGTTTAATAAATCGTCGGCTATAGTTACTGAATTTCGTCGGCCATACTCGAAAATACCCGACGAAATTCGTCGGCAATTTCTCCCAGGTTTGGCCGACGAAAAAATTTTCGTTGGTAAATTCGTCGGCCATACTCTACTATAGCCGACGAATTTGATTTTTTCGTCGGCCATTGTATTACCGACGGGGTTTTCTCGACGACTTATAGCCGACGAAAATTTCGTCGGTAGAGGGTATAGCCGACGAAAAATTGGCATAGCCGACGAAATTTTTTTCGTCGGCTATTCTCTCATATCTGGTAGTGATCATCAATGATGATGGTATTTCTTTCCAACATCTCATATATACTAGCATAATTTATTGAGATTTCTTTACTCACTGAAATTGGTACAATCATTGAGGCGTCTCCCAATATTGATTCTTGGACATAACTGTAATCAGAAATAATCTCATGAGACGGTTTCCAATGCTGATGTCTAATGGATTTAATTGTGTCGAGCTCGCTCTTTTCCTTGGGCGAGTGTCCATCGAACCAAATGGCCTCCCCCTCTTTCTTTGGGGAGCCACGACTTCTAGCACACCTCCACTATGTGTGGTTGTGGTGCCGTGCATATTAAATCATAGGTGTTGCAACACCATGTCCCTTTGTAGTGAATTCTAACCTTACAGGTACATTTGCAACTGGTATATGTGATCTCGTCACTTTAGCGATATCAGAAAATGCATCAGGCATCGAATCTGCTACGTTTTGAAGATCGAGTATTCTACGCACTTCATTATCACATTGTGCGGTTCGGGTGTAGTAACCCTGATTTTAAATTCAATTTCGTGTAAATTCCTCGAAAATTAATGGAAGGGTGATTTACGGAATTTCGTATTTCATACCCTTTTAATTAGTTGTTGCTCGAGGTCGGAAATGATTCCAAGAGTTAAAATCCGAAAAACGTTTAAATTTCGATGAGTCAAAAGTTGACTTTTTGATCCGTCGTGAATTTCGAAAAGTTTTCTTTACAAAAGTTGTAGAGCTCAATGATACGAGTTCGTAGACACGCGGCACGTGTAAAACGGACATCGTATGAGGAAGTTATGACCTGTTATGTATTTTCGCTGGTTTTGGAAGGGGATATAAAAAGGAAAGTTTATTTTTTGAAACCCTAGAATTTCAAAATATTAGAAAAGCACCCCAACAGCCGCACAACATGCGACTGTTCATCTTTCCGACGCCAGCCCTTCTCCACTTTCATTCTCTGCCGTCCGGCAGCCTCCGACTGCACGCCACCTCCCAAAGTAACCAGCTCGACGTCCTCCTTCCGTTGAGCTAAGACCCGCACCAAGTAGCTCGACGTACGAGGTGTGGTGGAGCCCGAAAGCTACTACCACCGCCGACATGGAGGCTGTTAGCTTCGCCGGCCGGTCTGAAGCCCGGGATGTCCTCCTTCGCGTCGTCTTCCTCCCTCTGAGCCTGTTTGCATCGGTCCCCGAGCCGATTGGGTAAGTTTGGGCGCTGTCACTACCAGATCTGAGGGAATAGCCGACGAAAAAAATTTCGTCGACTATACCGAATTTTCGTCGGCTATTCCTTCTGCTGACGAAATTTTCGTCGGCTATAATTCGTCAGAAAAACGCCGTCGGTAATACCAATGGCCGACGAAAATAACGAAATCGTCGGCTATATTCGAGTATGGCCGACGACTTTATCGACGAAAATTAATTTCGTCGACCAAATCTGAGTAAAATATCCGACGAAATTCGTAGGATATTTTCGAATATGGCCGACGATATCGTAAACTATAGCCGACGAAATTCGTCGGCTATTTGTTCTGAAATATAGCCGACGATTCCATCTATTTCGTCGGTTATTTCGTCGAAATATATTAATATTTTAATAGGCATTAATTAGTTATAGCCGACGAAATAATGTCATTTTCGTCGGCTATAGTTCTTATAGCCGACGAAATAATGCCAATATCGTCGGCTATTCTTACATTTGGGGGAAAAAAAATTAAATTAATTTCTAAATTACCATTCCAAGCAACCTGCAAATCACAAAGACAATCCATGCATTTGCACCAACAAGAAATACGTCTAAATGATTTATTATTTAATTTGTTCCAATATATATAAAATATAACCCTAATAATCACCTAAAGCACTAAAGTCCACCACGTCATCCCCAGCATCCTGCTCGTCATCATCGGGAGGTTGAGGCATTGGAGGTTCAACTAACGGCTGAAACGGGGGCGAGGGTTCAAGGGCGTGTTGTTGTGCCGAGAACATATCACACCACCAGTTTTGTTGGGCGGCGTAGTTGTGTTGCCGAACTCTGTCGCATTCAGCATGTCAATTGGCCAGATCCAAATGATACTGCTGTGTTCTGCGGCGTAGCTCCTGTGATCTCTAGGATTGGGCCTCCAATCTTGCGGTCAATCTCTGCACTTCCCCCCTCATCTGTTGGCTGTCCCCGCCTCCCTTCTTTTGACCTCCCTTAGTGGTCTTCAAGAGCCCTATTCCAGAACTTCCCAAACCCCGACAGTAGTATTGGTTTGACCGGTGTGGGAAGGCTGCGTCGAACATCCTCGCTGCCGTTTGGACATTCGATCGGTCGACCTGGCGCAAGGCTTCTTCTAGATCTGCCTCTGAGATGTTCGGTTGTGTCTCCCGAACTACTTGCTGGAACACCTCTTCTTCGGCCCGGTTAACCCTCTCCTAATTGAACGGAAAAAAAAAAATAATTAATATTCTAACAAATATATAATTAAGTAAAATTAATAATTAAAATTTTAAAATCGTAATCAACGACTTACGAGCTGTTCTGTCGCTTGTGGATAAGCGATCTTGAACGTCTCCACGTACGGGTTGCTATCAGGATGATCTCTAAGCGCCTCCTCCTGATATTGTGCAAACGGCCTAGAACCACCATGATGGGGGGTTGTGTTACGGCGGCGGTTCGCAGAGTTTACCCGAGACCGTTGCTTCAAACAAATAATAAAATATTAGAAAAATGCTTCAAAAAATTTTAGTGTAATAATTATAAAATAATTAAATTAATAATTAAAATTTTAACAAAATAAACATTTATAGTTAAGTTTAGTATTTACCTGCATAAGTGGGTTGTTGAAGTCTACTGTCTTCAACCAACGCCACTCGTACTCCCTGAACATGAACTCTCTGGGAGTACCCATACGACCACGGTTGTCGTATTGGTTAAAGTGGGAACGGAGCTCGTTCTTCCACTCTTTGAACCTACGGAAAAAATAAAAGTGCAATAGAAATATTATTAATATCATAAAATATTTCGAATTATAAGATAAGGAATTCCCAATGTACCTCAACGACTGCATCGCGTCCGCCCAATGCTGCTTATGTTCTGCAATCTCGAAGTATGTCTGAAAGATAATATTTTATTAGTTTTACAATTATAACAATACCGAAAATTATTAAATATTACGTAAAATAAATTAAATTTTTTAAATTACTCACCGACGCAGCATTGTTCACCTCCCTCTTGATCTCTTCGGGCACATCAGCCCACCGCGTCCACAACATAGGGACTCTGTCCCTAATCAGTGCCCCCACGCAACCCGTGTAGTCGCGGCGTTTTTTCCCCTGAACCTCCTGATTAGGAGGTTCGTTGATCCGGATCCTCCCGCTGCTCTCAACAGTTCTCTTGAGCGTGTCAAAACATATGACACCTCTCGTATTCCTCGTTGAACTGCTAGTGGCTGTCCCTATCATATAAACGACGATTGGTTAATAAAATTAAATATTAGTGCGTTAATTTTAATAAAACATTTAATTAATAAAATCAAATGTTACCTGAACTGGATGACTCGTCTGTCGACTTTCCTTTTCTCCTCGCCGAAATCAGGAGGTCAGGGTTCTTAAATGGCTGCTGCTGGTATGCCTCCGCAGCACTCACGTACTGAGGCATATCAGGCCATATGGGCACACCTCGAAAGTCGACCTCGGGTATCGCAGTAATGTTGTACGGGAGGTAGAGCTGATTTGGGAGAGTAGGCCCCTCAGTCGAGTCAGCAGCAGACGTCGTCAGACTCGTCATCGGCTCCCGTTGAACCTCAGGCATACGGACCTGAGGAACGTCTGCAGCTATCTCGTCCTGAAATAGCTGCCTACTGAACCTCGGAGCATCTGGCCCGACAGAGGGGGACGTGAAGTGCTCGACGGCCGCCCCGCCTGGAGAAGGGTCTGGTGCCGAGAACTCACACTCCTCCGCGGCTGGGATGAATCCACACTCCTCCGCGGCTGGGTGGTGGTCCTCTCAGGCTGGTTAAGGGTCCTGTCGGACTCTGCGGAACCGGCGGAACTTCCAGAACCCCAAGATCTGGAACGACGGCCTCTGAAGAACTGTCTGAATGCATCGGCCATCTGCAGCTTGAGGCATTAATACATTAATTAATATTAAATTATATTACATTAAATGACAAACTCTAATTAATATAATAACCAATAATACTAACATATTTCAAAACATACTAACAAATTAATATTTAAATTTGTACTAATTTCAAATAATACTAACCATTAACCTAAATATAACTATTTATATACAAATATAACTATATTTCATTATTAACATATATATAAATACAAATAACCATTTATATATTAACAAAAATATATAACAATTTATATAATTAAAATTAAATATATAACAAATATATAACAATTTATTATATAACAGTTTATATAATTAAAATTAAATATATAACAATTTCTATACCTAAATTATAACAAATATATAACAATTAAATTTATTAACAAATATATAAAAATTTATATAATTAAAATTAAATATATAACAAATATATAACAATTTATTATATAACAATTTATCTAATTAAAATAAAATATATAACAAATATATAACAATTTGTTAAAATTAAATTTATTAACAAATATATAACAATTTATATAATTAAAATTAAATATATAACAATTTATAAAATTAAAGTAAATTGAAAAAAATAAAAATTTAACCGGATCGGAGGAGGAGGCCGGAGGAGGAGGGGAAGGAGGTCGGACGAGGAGGGGAAGGAGGAGGAGGAGGAGGCCGATCGGAATTGCTTGAGGAAGGAGGAGAATCGGAGGAGGATCGGAGGAGGCCGGAATTGGAGGAGAGATTAGGCGCCGATTTGAGGAGGAGGAGGAGCAGCGCGGCGGAAACGAACTCTTTGCGGCAGATTGGAGCAACAGCAGGAGGAGGAGGAGGAAGAGAGGAAAAAGTCGGCTAGGGTTCGACAGTTTCTGATTTATACCCGAAAGAATAGCCGACGATTAAAAAATATTTCGTCGGCTATTCTTTACTATAGCCGACGAAAACTTTAACATCGTCGGCTATACTTTGAATGTCGTCGGCTATACTTTGAATGTCGTCAGCTATTCTTTGAATGTCATCGGCTATACTTTAGGAGATCAGCAACCGTCTGATCTGAGCCATCCAATGGCGGACAATGAAAAGGCGCGGATCACAAGAGTTTAGCCGACGAATTCAAATATTTCGTCGGCTATACTTTGGAAAATCAGCAGCCGTTGGATCTGAGCCATCTAACGGCGGACAATAAGCGGATCGCAAGAGTTTAGCCGACGAATTCAAATATTTCGTCGGCTATGCTTTGGAAAATCAGCAGCCGTTGGATCTGAGCCATCCAACGGCGGACAATAAGTGGAGCGCAAGAGTTCAGCCGACGACATATAATTTTCATCGGCTATACTTTTGGTCAAACGACGAAGTCAAACCTCTAGACGCCTTAAAACGGAAATTAGTCTAGTTAGACGACGGTTTTTGGCCTGACCTTCAACATATAATAGTTTCAAATCGATGAGACGCAACTAATCGTATAAGAATTTTCCTCAAAATATTTACCGAACGTCAGGCTACCCATAGGAAAACGGAAGTAAAAAACAGTTAACCGCAACAGATTTTGTCGGAATCTTGTCATTTTTCAACCGTAGACGTATTTCATTATTTCGGTCATATCTTATTTGACGACATATTTGCATTTGAAGAGTGTACGTATAGTAATTATTTGAAACTATACATTCACTTAAACACTTGGTAAACAAGTCAAGGAACATTAGTGCATATGTTCCGATTTTGAATGTAAAAGTTTGGAAAATCTATTCCAACCGTCAGATATCACCGTTAAGATTAAATACATGTATGAAAAAAAATCCAACTACATCTGACAACGTTAAAGGCTCGATCGGGACGGTCAACCAGGTGAGTCAACCCTTTAAACGCTTAGAAATGATAATTGGCCTGTCTAAATGACGTTTTTTTGCCTGACCTTCAACAGATAATAGTTTCAAATCGATGAGACGCAACTAATCGTATAAAAATTTTCCTCAAAATATTTACCGAACGTCAGGCTACCCATAGGAAAACGGAAGTAAAACACAGTTAACCGCAACATTCGGCACACAGATTTTGTCGGAATCTTGTCATTTTTCAACCGTAGACGTATTTCATTATTTCGGTCATATCTTATTTGACGACATATTTGCATTTGAAGAGTGTACGTATAGTAATTATTTGAAACTATACATTCACTTAAACACTTGGTAAACAAGTCAAGGAACATTAGTGCATATGTTCCGATTTTGAATGTAAAAGTTTTGAAAATCTATTCCAACCGTCAGATATCACCGTTAAGATTAAATACATGTATGAAAAAAAATCCAACTACATCTGACAACGTTAAAGGCTCGATCGGGACGGTCAACCAGGTGAGTCAACCCTTTAAACGCTTAGAAATGATAATTGGCCTGTCTAAATGACGTTTTTTGGCCTGACCTTCAGCAGATAATAGTTTCAAATCGATGAGACGCAACTAATCGTATAAAAATTTTCCTCAAAATATTTACCGAACGTCAGGCTACCCATAGGAAAACGGAAGTAAAACACAGTTAACCGCACCATTCGGCACACAGATTTTGTCGGAATCTTGTCATTTTTCAACCGTAGACGTATTTCATTATTTCGGTCATATCTTATTTGACGACATATTTGCATTTGAAGAGTGTACGTATAGTAATTATTTGAAACTATACATTCACTTAAACACTTGGTAAACAAGTCAAGGAACATTAGTGCATATGTTCCGATTTTGAATGTAAAAGTTTGGAAAATCTATTCCAACCGTCAGATATCACCGTTAAGATTAAATACATGTATGAAAAAAAATCCAACTACATCTGACAACGTTAAAGGCTCGATCGGGACGGTCAACCAGGTGAGTCAACCCTTTAAACGCTTAGAAATGATAATTGGCCTGTCTAAATGACGTTTTTTGGCCTGACCTTCAGCAGATAATAGTTTCAAATCGATGAGACGCAACTAATCGTATAAAAATTTTCCTCAAAATATTTACCGAACGTCAGGCTACCTATAGGAAAACGGAAGTAAAAAACAGTTAATCGCAACATTCGACACACAGATTTTGTCGGAATCTTGTCATTTTTCAACCGTAGATGTATTTCATTATTTCGGTCAGATCTTATTTGACGACATATTTGCATTTGAAGGATGAAGCAATGGTTTGTCGATAGTGATAGAAAATGGAAGGTGGTCTTTTTTTGTTTTTTTTTAATCATAGCCGACGAAATCAAATATAGTACTTGTCGGCTATATAGACTTATAGCCGACGAAAATGTCAACTTCGTCGGCCATACTTCTAAAAATTTTCGTCGGCTAATGTTTCAGAGAAAGGCCGATGAAAATACAAATCGTCGGCTGAAATATGTATATAGCCGACGATTTTTTGAAAATACCAACGAAAAAAGGTTTCGTCGGCTATGGTTAAACTATGGCCGACGATTTTTTTTTTTTACGGACGAAAAATAAAATCGTCGGCTATTCCTTAGAATTACCGACGAAAATTTTAATTCGTCGGCCGTTTTTTTTTTCGTCGGGAAAACCTTTTTTTATGTTAGTGTGTGAGAAGCTTCGACATTGCAGCAGCCTTTCCGGTCATCCTCCGACCAACCAAAGCCTGTCTCAGGTAATTGACGAAGCGCGAGTACCTCACCATTGTGAGATCGAAGACGCAGCGGGAGTCAAAGGTGAGTAAACCTCACAGTGTTCGTATTTGATACGAGCTAATTTATAGTAAATAGATCGTTATATGTGACATGGTTTTATGAAAATAAAGATTTGTTTTAAATTGAATGAACTTGATCGACTACGGTTCATTGGTAAGTAAAATGATTTAATATAAAAATGATTTTAAAAGGGTTTTACAAACAATGACTATAGTTGGTATTATAGTTGGTATTAGTGGACTATTACAAATAATGACTATAGTTGGTACTATGTCTACGAATGACTATATTTGAATTACGTGGGATATAGATGTTGAGTTTGTGAATTGGGTGATTATGGATTAATTATGAAAATTGTTAATGGGCATTTACGAGCAAGTATTGTTGCATAAATATATGAAGTGGCTTGAACTGTATATATCTTGTTAATGCAATATTGGTGGATGCATTTATGAAAATTGTTTCTAAATTGGAGTCCTTTATTAGAAATTGGTGATTGTGCCTTAGTGGTGTTGACAGTATATCGGGAACCACGCCTTGGCCGGGTTAGTGGGGACTATTGGTAGGCTCTAGTCTGTCTGTCAGGTATTTCATGGGTGATGACTTAGTGTTGGCGATCCCATGAGTACATGTTGTCATTTGTTAGTACCATGTGGGGTACTTACGTCTCATGATTATGTGCATGTTTGGTGGGTAACCGTGTGGGGTTACCGGAGTCTCGTGTGTGATTTTAGAAATGAGTTTTATGGTGTTCTTACCTTGTTGCCGAAAATGGACGTTGGGTTTTAGAAGAAAACAAAGTGTGCGTTATCTTTTCTTGAGTTAAGATGACAATACCTTGACTTCATTTTGGGGTTGTCGGATCTATTATATGCTTTCATTTATTATATATTTGTGTTAGCTGTATGTGCATGATTTCCTGAACTAAGCTATAAGCAGGAGGCACGATTTTAATTGTTTGTGCTTGTTTTCCTGAACTAAGTCATATGCAGGAGTCATGATTTTAATTGTGTAAGATTTGTACCTTCCCGAACTATGTTTCTATACAGGAAGTCTGAATCTTACTTTGTATTTTTGTGTGCGAGTGACATTATGATTTAAGTGTTGTTGTGTTTATTTGGGAAATTATAGCATGTATCGATTGAGTAATTGTTAATAGGTTTACTCATACGAGCTTCAAAAAGCTTACCGGGTTTGTTGTTACAACTCGGTGCCCCAATCCATGGTGTAAGGGTTAATTGTGCAGGTGAGAATTAGCAGAGTTGAGGCGGCGGTTGATTGTGCGGTGAGTAGAAATGATTCTACTCTTTAGTCTTGTTTTTCTTTAAGTATAGTGAGGCATGAGTGAATAATTACATTGTCTGATATCTCACAACTTGTGTAAGATTGGAAATGTAATATTTGTGTTCAACAGAGTCGCATTTGTATGGACTCTTTAATGCAAAATAATTTGTAATTTATTTTTTTGTTCGTTGTGATTATTGAATTATCACGTTTTCGAATTTGAATTTTGTGTTTTCAAATTCGGGGCGTGACATCGGGGATGAAGATGAGACAGAGTTGGAACAAACCACAACAATTCATGTCGTTCCTGTTGAACATTTTTGTTCTTATTTCCCCCTAACGACGGGAATACTGTCTCATCAAAGTGACAATCCACAAATCTAGCGGTAAAGAGATCGCCTGTCAAGGGTTCTATGTACCGGATTATTGTTGGAGAATTATATCCAACATAAATTTCTAATCGTCTCTGAGGACCCATTTTAGTGCGCTGTGGGGGCGCAATTGGCACACAAACTACACAACCAAATATACATAAGTGTGAGATATCTGCTCATATCCAATTACCATTTGGTACGCAGAAAAAGGTTGACTGGTAGTGGGTCTAAAACGAATAAGTAAGGCTGCATGTAATATTGCATAACCCCAAGCAGATATAGGGAGATTGGTAAGCATAACCAATGCCCTGACAACCATTTGAAGTCTTTTAATGGTGATTTCTGCGAGACCATTCTGTGTATGTACATGGGGTACGAGATGCTCAACATCAATCCCAATAGACATGCAATAATCATCACAAGCCTTTAATATAAACTCCCCAGCATTATCAAGACGTATTGACTTAATATGGTGATCTGGGTAATGTGCCCGTAATCGAATAATTTGTGCAACGAGTTTAGCATATGCAGCATTTCTTGTGGACAATAAAGCGACATGTGACCAACGTGTCGATGCATCCACTAAAACCATAAAGTATCTAAAAGGTCCACAATATGGATGGATGGGTCCATAAATATCTCCTTGGATTCTTTGTAAGAATGAGATATTTTCTTTAGTGTCTTTAGCATAGGATGGTCTTGATCCTAATTTTGCTAAAGATCATGCTTTACAAAATGAGTGATGGGCTTTAGAAATAATCATTGAAGAGTTTGGTGTGGCTTTAAAGTCATTGTTGATGCAGGAAGCATATTGTCCCTTAGAGACTACTTTCTTATAGTCATTGGTTCTTTTCTCCTGAAAAAATGAATGTCCGTGAGAAGTTTTCAATACACGGATCATCATATCACGACCGGGATGTCCCAAACGATCATGTCAAAGCCTGTATGTCTCGGAATCCCAAATATCATCTCTCATAACATGATTGGATTCGACAATTCGAATAGTGGTTATGTATAACCCACTAGATCGACACATAAGTTTTTCTAATGTGCGCTTTCTTCCGTAGTGATTAGATGTAATATATAAGTATTCTCTTCCATTCTCACGATGAGTGTTCAAATGATAACCATTTGCACGTATGTCTTTGAAGCTCAGGAGGGTTCGAGGAGCATTTGGTGCATAAAGTGCTTCAGTTATATCAAGTAAAGTGCCATTTGGCAATAAAAGTTGAGCTCTTCCTCGACCATTAATTTATTGAGATGAGCCAATCATCGTAGCCACATAAGGCCTACAAGGCACTAATTCGATGAATAATTGCCTATTTCGAAGTATTGTGTGGGTGGTTCCACTATTTGCGAGACATTCAAGTTCTCCAGGAAATATACCTACAAATAAAATATATAGGACTTAAATCAAAATATGCTCATGACTATATATATATATATATATATATATATATATATATATATATATATATATAAATAGAAATTTTGAACAATGCTTAGTACTTAGAGAAATTTCAAAACTTTATTAATTCAATTTAGGAAAATGACCATTTGTACATAAATGGTTAAAAATTGACTATTCCAATCTTGACAATGAATACCTAATTACCCTATATTAAATCTTGACAAAAATACCTAATTACCCTATATTAAACCCTAATATCCTCACCTCTCTCTCTCTCTCTCTCTCTCTCTCTCTCTCTCTCTCTCTCTCTCTCTCTCTCTCTCTCTCTCTCTCTCTCTCTCTTTTTCCTCGTCGTCTTCCTCTTCCTCCAAGTGCTGCTACAATTCCGAACTCTGCGATCGATGTAGGATCTCAGCCCCTCCCCCACCTCCGAACCCTTCTCTGACTTCTCCTCCTTCCGCCTCCCCAACTTCGACGACCTCCTCGTCTTCGACCCCTCCGACTCGACCTCTCCTCCTTCCCCTCTCCCCTCCCGCCGCATGGCACCACCACCGCCACCCCTGCCGACTCTAACAACTCCAACTCCGGCGCCGTCTATTTGAGATTGTGAGGAGGGAGGAGTCTGTGACACGTGGACAGAGGGTGAGATCGAGGCGGGTGAGAGACGGGTAGCGGGTGAGGATTGTGGGGAGGTGATCGGAGCAGAGAGGGGTGAGGGTGCGGCGGTGTTTGGATTCTAGGGAGTAGAAGGACTTGCAGACTAGAGAGAAGCAAGTCATTGGTACGCTGTACTTGGTGGAAAACTCCTCGAGCTAGTGCAGCCAATTTTAGAAGGGAGGTGGCTACCACCTGAGATGGTTGATTACTAGTACTTGCTTGGTGGCTGATCTGACCCCAGTAATCAGATTACTGTAACCTGATTACTGGGGGTTAGTAATCTGATTACTGGGGGTCACTAACTTGATTACTGGGGGTTAGTAACTTGATTACTGGAAATCTGAAATCTGTAAATTGATTACTGGAGGTCAATAACTTGATTATTGGGGGTCAGTAAATTGATTACTGGGGGTCAGTAACTTGATTACTCGGGGTCAGTAACTTGATTACTGGAAATATGTAATCTGCAAATTGCTTACTGGGGGTCAGTAACCATAATCCAATAAACTGATTAAAAAAATTAAAATAAAAAAAAATAAAAAAAAAATTCTGGCGAAAAAAATGTGGTGACCGGAATCTGGCGACTCCGACGACCAGGCTCCGGCGGCTTCGGTGACCGGCCATGGGAGGCCGGCGGAGTTGGGTGACATTTCGGTAAAATTTCTTTATCTTCAAAAATCTGTTTGATAAGACAGAAGGACAAAAAAGGAAGAAAAAAAATAAAATTGTACTAGGGTTGAAAAAGATTTGTTCAAATGGGCAATAGAGTTGTAACCTTATGTTCAATAGGGGAGAAAAATAAAATGGTCATTTGAATGGGTAATGAATGGGTCAAATTAGCACTAAATGGACATTTTCTATTAATTCAATGAGTCAACAATTACATCGAAGTCATTATTTAAAATAAATATCACAAAGACCAAACAAAGTCTATGAAAAATAAACTAAGACACCAAAAGCCTTTATATTATGATAACTATTGAAAAAAAACAATTGCAACTAATTGAAGTCTGGGGCTTCTATGGTCTTATCTTGATCATTATTGACCTCAAAGTCTGCAATTGTGAGATTCACGTTAGTGCCATCTCCATTTTCTGCTCCATAATAAGCCTCTTGCTCTCTGGAGTCTTTATACCTCCTGTAGTCAGCAGCTAGCTTGTTGCTTGCTTTGCATAGCCTGAACCAATGCTCAGTTGATCCACAACGGTAACATAACTCATTTTCAATTCCTGCTCCCTTAACTCGGTTGACACCTTGAGCCTTTGCACCTTGTGTCTTTGGAGGATTTCTTGGTGCATTTTGCACTCTATTGTCGTAGCCAGTAGGACCAGCAACACCTTGGTTTCTATGCCATACGTTGGAATGATCTCCACGGCCCATACCACGTTCTCCTTGCCCTCTTCATTTTTGCGGTTTCCGTCTCTGTTAGAGCGGATGTATGGACCAGCACGTCCATTAGAATTTCCCCTAATGTTAGGGTTCCACTCATTGTGTCTCTGTTGCGCCTTCCCATAGTTTACTTCAGGAACTCTCTTTATTCCAGGTGGTCTTGCACAATTATTGCCATGCTCTCATTTTTGTTTGGAGAGTAACAAAGATTCCCGCGAGTATTCTGCTGAGGTAAGAGAAGTGTAAGATTAGATCTTTTAATTTATTTTTACTAATTAACTTATGTTGATCTTCTTAAAATTTAGAAGTTGATATTGAAATCCATCCAATATTTTGAAACTTTTCCCTGCTTAGCATGCAGATAGAATCCAAGTAAATATTCTGCTTAATAGTTCAGAGAAATCTCAAAAATCTACTGCACCTGTGGCAGAATATTTTCCAGGTATTCATTTCAGTCGAAATAATATGGTGTTGTATATATATTCTTCTAAATATGAAGCTTTCATTTTGAAAGTTAGACCTCTACTCTATTACTGAAATCTGAAACGTATGGTTTCAGCTCTGGAAGAAGTTAGAATCTTGGTTGTAGATTTCAAGCTAGAAGTGCTCTTTTATGCAGCCATAGGTCTCCCACTGATGCATGCAGTTTCAAAGTTAGTCATCCCTGGGTTAGTTGATCAGTTAAATGTACAAGGAAAGACTGTCCTGCCCAACCTCTTAGCACAGCATCCTCGGGTAAGAGAAACCCATCTGCTATGTTCTGTTGATAATATAACCATGTGCGTGCTGCCTGGTGTTGTGAATCTGTGAAACATAAGGGATATCCTGTGAATCCAATTGTATGACCCCTTAGCATTGACAATTTGTATTTTGGGTTTACTCCAATAGTTTTCGTGGAATGTCTCTTTTTCCTTATCCCTGCTATATGCATCAGAAGAATTGCTGTTAAGTGCTCAAGTTTATACATGTATATTGGGAACCAGCACATTGGTCATCACATTAAAATGCCTCAACCTACATTGCTCATCATCACATTAGAATGCCTCAACCTACAAAACTATTTCATGATTATCAATAATCGAACGTAGTGACCATCTTTGATGTCAAATAGGGTTATTGTTAGTCCAACTATTTTTATATTTCTCTAGCTTTTTTGTTTCTTTAAGTAACAAATATGTATTCTGTTTGCAGCTACATCCCTATCACTATAATCCTCCTGGTGTTATTCATCCTATTACTGTTATTTATGAACTCAATTATGGCAAAACAGAGTTGAAGCAAGGTAGGTAGGCGTAGATTTGTAGCTTTCTTTTGTACAGCCATAATATGTTACTTGAAAAGGAACTCCTTTTATTTCCGAAATGCTAGATTAATTTCAACTTGCTTCTCTCCCGATGGCTTAATTGCATTAGTGTCAGGGATCTAGACCCGTATAGGTATAATTTGATTGTAACTAAACTTCATAAAACAGCAAGGATATGGGTCAGTACGGTCAGGAAACAACAAATGTCTATATTGGTTCCTGCTCCTTTCCTTCAACTAATATCTCCGCTACCGGTAACCTGGTTTCTAAAATTGACCTCATAGCTGATTAGAAATCTGAACCCTTTTTATAGTCTAGATTATTATTATTTTCAATTTTGAATTTTAGATAGGGAGCTTGTGCTACATTATTTTGGAAAGCCATGTTAGGATTAGTCCATTTTTAAGCTTCTCTTTGCTTTCTGCAGTTGAAGTTGGGAAATCCCTACACTTAAGGCTGGGTTTACCTTGTGATCGTCCTCTTCTAAGAATTGTCAATGCTATGGATTTCTCTGTTGTAAGGAATGACCCAATACGGAATAGTATCTATGTTGGTTCATCTCTTCTGCTTCTGAAAGAAAATTTTCTTACCTGCTAGTAAACTTTCTTTCTCATGTCTATGCTGATATCAGGTACTACTTTGCTTGAGGATGTACACATTGGGATTCCAAGCAGTGGAGGTTGGTGGATGCTTCTACTTTGCTTTTTATTGCTTTTTTCCAGCTTCCTCTTGGCGGAATTTCAGTTGTAACCATCTGGGCTTGATGCAGTTTCAGGGGGCAGTGCGTCTCTGGTGCAAGGCTCTTATGAGTACTACCATTATCTACAAGATGAATTTAATGATTCGGTAACAATCTCATTCACCATTAGTTAAGCTGATACTTATTTTGAACTCTGTAATGACTGGACTAAAGTAGTCAAATAAGTTATTCCATCCCTCTTTTTATGATTTTAAGTTTAGTTTCCCTATTTCAAATGAAGTACTCTAGAGGACCATCTCTTTGCATGAACTCATTTAATAGATTGTCAACTTCTCTGTCTTATATCATGGACAGTTGTCAGATATAAATTGTTTTTATAGGTGGTTATTTGTGTTAGAATGTAATAGATATTAGAGTCTTAAAGTATAATAACTTTGGCACAATTATAGAATAAGTGATGTGAGATTGATTTACCATATTAACCATGAAACGTTTATTATCTAGACAAATAAATGTAATGGTGTTAACAGTAACCACAGAGGGGCTACCCAGACCCACAGACCCGCAGTCGTTACACCCGGGCCCAGGCCAAGGCCCGGGGCAAGATCGGCAACACCCGGACCCGGGGGCCAGCAGCCTACACTACCAGAAAAGGCATCATAGCCGACGAATTTAAGTCGTCGGCTATAACCATTACCCGACGACATATCGTCGGTTATAACATCGTCGGAAATACACCGTCGGCAAAACTATACCCGACGACGATATCGTCGGCTATAACCATTTTAGCCGACGAAATCGCCGGCTATAATAATTATAGCCGACGAATAAATAGTTCGTCGGCCGTTATTTGCAATTTCGTCGGCTATAATGCCTTTTCTGGTAGTGCTACCTTATGGCCAGGGGCCTGGGAGCCGGGGGAGCCGGCCTGCCAAACAGACCACCAAAGCTGCCCCAATGTATGAACATAAGGGGATCAGTCCCACATCGAAGAGTAAGACCAGACCTCACGCTCGGCAACCTATATAAGGGCCTCAACTACCCTCATTAATAGGTAACCAACTCTCCAACTACTTACTATTCCCGCTTTAGTTATCCATTTGTCCCAACGGTACTGACTTAGGCATCGGAGAGGAGAAGACCGGCCGGCCCGGTATTCTCCTTAGTTAGCAGGTCTTGTAGGAAAGAACTACACCAAAGATCCACCAGTCTCTGTTAGGCCTACGGGTTACAACAGAAACAATTGGCGCCGTCTGTGGGAAGATTTGACGAAATGTTGTGTTGCTCTACCGGAGGGGAGAGACCGATCGATTCTTTGAAAGGCGATTTAAAATCAAGTTCACGTTCCGGACACCATGGGGAGAAAGGAGTTGAAAACTGGCGCGGCAGGGCTGGAAGAGGTACGTCGGGCCCGAGGCCTTAGAGCTGAGATCGATGCGAGCTCTGTCCCAGCCCTCGAGCGGGACGGAACTCTCGATCATCGGGGCTCAGATAACGCCACGGGCCCCGACCAACGCAATGAAGAGGAAGAGATAAAAAAAATGAAGGAAGAAGTCGCGCGGTTGCGGGAAGGGGGCGATCGGGATCGACTAAGGGCGGATGCCCGGTACCAAAAGTTGTAAGTGGTGAACATCATGTTATTGGTGGCCTTGGAAAAGGAGCAATGACAGAACGCCGCCCGGGCAGCGGCACAGGCCGTACTAAGTAAAGATGTCGAGTTCCCGCACCTAGAGGTGGGACAGCCTACGGGGAGGAGAAAGATTGCGCATTTGCCAACATCACTCTTCCCAGAAGCTCCGAGGAACTCCGGGCCGGCTGAGCCCCCGTGCCGGACAAATTTAGCACCGGGCAAGCAGGACAGCTCGACGGCTCGGGCGTTTCGGACGCTCTCCACCTCAGTGTTAGATTTAAAGGCCCGGATGGAGGCCACCGAGAGAAAAGCAGCCAGGCCGCCCATAAGTGTGCGCTTTAACGAACGAACGGGACCATTCTCCCACCAAGTGCTGGAATCCAGAAGAGCGAACATGGGGAAGTCGTTAAAACTAACGTACGCCGGAACGGGATGCCATTTCCGGCACCTGGACAGCTTTAAGTCACTAACGGACGCTAAGGGCTATTTTGATGCCACGTGTTGCAATATGTTCCAAGAAATGCTCTCAGGGGAGGCGTTGGGCTAGTTCTATGAGCTGCCGATGAATTCGGTAGAATCGTTCGAACGGCTGGCGGATAAGTTTGTCAGCCGATTCATCCTTAGAGCCAAAGGGGCCCAAACATCAACGGTCCTCTTCGATTGCCTGCAGACAGAACACGAACCACTACGCACGTTTGTTAACCGATGGCAAATCGCCACGGCCGGGGTCAGAAACCTCGATAAAAGAATCGCCGAGATGGTGTTCAAGAAAGGGTTGAGGCTCGGAGAGTTTTCTTATGCCGTATGAATAAAGGAGCCGTCGGGGTACGACGAGCTGATGGCCATGGCCGTCAGGCATGCCCAGGATGAGCATGAGACGTACGGGAGTCGGCTGCCCAAGCGGAGGTCGGACAACCCGTTACCAACCCAATGGGAAAACAAGACCTGGCGGCAAGGCTGGGAACGTAATCTTACAACCATCGGGAAAGTCGGAGTATCGGGCGATCAGCGACCCCGCCGGAGTGGTAACGGGGTCTCAGGGAGGGGTGGAAGGCCCACGCCTCTGCGCCCGACACAACCCTTGGCAGTAGCACCAACGAAGCAGCAAGAGCGGACCCTGGCTATAATGCCTGCGCGGCGACAAGAGCGGACCCTGGCCATCATGCCAGTAGGAAGGGCCGAGGGCCCGACCACAGTGACGTCCTCCTACGAAAACGTCTTCGATGAAAACAAAGGGGCCGTTCCGAAGGGAAACATCACTCCGCAGGGCGCCCGAAACATGGGAAACATACGCACTCAAGTCCCCGGGCGGATCGAAGTGCATGGAAGTATAAATATGATACACGGGGGGGGGGGGGGGGGGGGGGGGGGGGGGGTGGCACATCGATAGACTCACGGGGAACTCAAAGAAGCGGTGCCTAAGATCGATCCGGGTAAAGGAAGTGTATGCCTTCGGAGGAGGAAGCGGCCAAGGCGCTAAAACCGGATGGAAGTCGGTCACATTCTATGAGGAAGAGGAGCAGGAGGATCTAATTCAACCGCACAACGATCCCTTCCTCGTTACGGTCCAGATAGATCACTGGATAACCAGCCGGATGTTAATCGACACCAGGGCTTTTGTCAATGTAATGTCTCGAGAAGCATACAAGGGGCTCAACCGAGGGAGGGCCAAGTTATCCCAGGATAACGAGCCACTGATAAGCTTCTCTGGTGAGGTAGTCCAGCCTTTGGGGTCGGATTACCTGCCGCTGATCTTCGGCGAGGGAGACAGAACAAGAAAGGAACACTTGGAGTTCATTATAGTGGACTGTCTGTCCTCATAAATTGGCATAATCGGCCGGCCGGGACTATGGAAGCTGAAAACGTTTATAGCCAGCCACATGCTGATGTTAAAAATGCCATCCCCCACCGACGTCACCACCATACGCGGGGATCAGAAGATCGCCCACAAATATTATGCGGAGGCCCTGGCCTACGGTAGAAAGCGGGCCAAAGTCTTCACGGCGTCTCGACGAGCACTGTTACCGGACTCAGGTATTGACCCCCGTGATGACACCGACTCCGACGAGGAGAAGCCGAAACGCCCTTCGGCCATCGAGGAAACCGAAGCGATTCCCGTCTCGGAGGACCACCCGGAGCGAACAGTGGTGATAGGAACGAAACTCGCCCCGGATGTCAGGAAAGATCTCATCACCTTTCTCCGGGGGGAACTGTTCGGTATTCACATGGTCCTATGAGGACATGCCGGGCATATCCCCAAAAATAGCCGTCCACTAGCTAAATACCCTGCCCAACGTTCTCCCGGTAAGGCAGAAAAGGAGGTCCTTCAGCCCGGCGAAGTATGAGGCAATCAGAGAGGAAGTACAAAAGCTGAGAGGCATGGATTTCATCTGAGAGGTTCAGTATCCCCGTTGGCTCGCCAACGTGGTTATGGTCCCAAAAAAGGGAACCGACCAGTGGCGCATGTGCGTTGACTTTACAAACCTAAACCGAGCATGCCCGAAGGACAGCTTCCCACTCCCCCGAATAGACCAGCTTATAGACTCGACCTCCGGTTTTAAACTACTAAGGTTCATGGATGCCTATGCCAGATACAACCAAATTAGGATGAGCCCGGACGATGAAGAGCACACCTCGTTCACAACTGACCGGGGAACCTACTGCTACAAGAGGATGCCGTACGGCCTAAAAAACGCCAGGGCCACTTACCAACGGGTGGTAAACTGCATGCTAGAACAAGAGATGGGTAAAACAGTGGAAGTCTACGTGGACGACATGCTGGTCAAAAGCTTGACCGCAGGAGCCCACGTCCGAGACTTGGCAGTAGTCATCGGCAAGATGCTCAAGTTTGGGATGCGCCTGAACCCAAAGAAATGCATTTTCAGGATTTCAGAGGGCCTGTTCCTAGGCCACATCATTAGCCAGTGGGGAATAGAAGCTAATCCACTGAAGGTTCAGGCTATCCTAGACATGAAGACACCAGAGGAAAGAAACCAAGTCCAAACGCTGACTGGCTAATTAGCCACATTGGCCGGGTTTATCTCCCGCTTGACCGACAAGTGCACCCCGTTCTTTAAACTACTCAAGGCGCAGTAGTTCAGGCAAATTCACTGGGCAGCGGAGCACGAGGCGACATTCCAGTCCATTAAGGCGTACCTGTCTGCGGTACCCCTCTTATCCAAACCGGTGCCGGGCGAGATGATGTACCTGTACATAGCCACATCGGAAACAGCCGTCTCTACGGCTCTCGTCAGGAAGGAAGACACGCTAGAACTCCCAGTGTACTATGCGGGAAAGAGATTTACCGGAGCCGAAAGCCGATATCCTGACATCGAAAAACTGGCTCTGGCCCTGATCGTTAGCGCCAGGAAGCTCCGACACTATCACCCTGTATACCAATCACCCTCTGTGGCAGATCTTGCAAAAGCCAGAGACCAGCGGCAGGCTGGTACGATGGGCAGTTGAGCTGGGAGAGTTCGATATAATCTATGCCCTGCGAACGGCCATCAAGGGCCAGACTGCTGCGGATTTCATATGCAAACTCACCCCGATGGATGCGGGAGCGCACTCCGATCGGCCCAAGAGAGCCAGACCAACTGAGACCATAAAAGTCGAACCGGGCCTTCCCAGCGGTTGGAAGCTCGATGTGGACGGTTTTGTTACAAATAAGTGGAGTGGAGCCGGCATCATGTTAACCGCACCTGATGGTCAGTTGTATGAATACGCCCTACGATTCCTTTTCAATAATTCCAGCAACGCCGCTGAGTATAAGGCCCTCATAACTGGCCTGCAACTCGCCAAAGAAATGGGAATCCCATCCATGGAAGTATACAGTGATTCAAGCCTGGTGTAAACCAAATGAACGGGTTGTTGGAAGTCAAGGAGCCTTAGTTGGCATCCTACCAGGCGTTGGCCAAAACCCTTATAGAGCCGTTCGAGGGCGTAACCATTCGGCATGTACCCCGGGAGGCAAATAGGCATGCCGATGCCCTGGCAAGGTTGGCAACAGGGAACTACCCACCGGAGTACCACATAGCTAAAATCGAAACTCTCGAGAAGCCGAGCATAAGCAAGACCATCTCTGAGATATTTGCGGTAGAAGAGGCTCCTCCGAGTTGGATGGACCCGATCATAAAGTACTTGGTTGACAAAATCAGCCCGCAGGATAAAGTGGAGGCCAGGAGGTTACACCTCAGGTGCCCAAGGTACAGCCTTTTCAGCGGCAAGTTGTACCGAAGGGGACACAGCTTCCCCCATCTGAAATGCGTAACAAAAGAGGCGGGAGAGGCCATCATGCGAGAAATCCATGAAGGAGTGTGCGGTAACCATTCTGGTGCCCGATCCCTGTCTCATAAGTCATTACGGGCCGGGTATTTCTGTCTAGACATGGCAGCAGCGTCGAGGAAAATTTCGGGCGGCTGCCACAAGTGCCACATGTATGCTACTACTCCACATGCCCCTGCAATTGCATTATCAATCCTACTGGCGCCGTGGCCGTTTGGACAGTGGGGACTAGATATTATCAGCCCTTTTCCAACGGCTGTAGGACAATATAAGTACGCCATTGTGGCCGTTGATTATCAGACTAAGTGGGTCGAGGCGGAGCCCCTAATTAAGATCACCGAGGAACGGGTAAAAAAGTTCATGTGGAAGAACATCTACTGCCGGTTTGGGGTACCGCAGACCATTGTTACGGACAACGGGACGCAGTTCAATAATGCTGATCTCATCCAGTACACGGCCTCTATGGGAACCCGGATGTTGTTCGCCTCAGTAGCACACCCGCAGACAAACAGCCAGGTTGAAGCGGTCAACAAAATCATCAAAAATCTCCTCAAGAAGAAGTTAGAGGACAAAAAGGGGTTATGGGCTGAGGAACTCCCGGCGGTCTTATGAGCAATCTGCACGACAGCAACCGAAGCAACAAGGGAGACCCCGTTCTGTATGGCATTCGGGAGCGAAGTGGTACTCCCCGTAGAGACCGACATGCCCAGCGGCAGGGTTGAGAATTATGAAGCTGAAACAAACGCCGAAGGGATACGGTTCAACCTGGATCTCATTGAAGAACGGCGCGACCAAGTGCACATGCGAAATCAAACGTATGAATAACGGGTCGCCCGTTACTATGACAGAAAGGTCCGGGAAAGGAAGTTACAAGTGGGGGATTGGGTGATGAAGAAAGTTCAAAAAAAGCCGCTAGCCTTGGAGCCAACGTGGGAAAGGCCCTACCAAATCACTGCTGCCGTAGGCCCGGTGACTTTCCACATCATAAATACCGATGGCATCTTTTTCACCCGCCCATGGCATATTCAGCATCTCCGGTACTACCCTAAGTAAAGTCACTGCCTTAAAGTGGACAGTGTTGTATTCAATACCAACGTTATTAATCCAATAAATCCAATAAATCACTAGTTTTTCCAAAACAGCTAGTTACAAAATGTATACATATATTGAGTATCGGTCGTTCCTGCCTTCCGGGGCTACGAGAAACCATTAACTAGTGCCACCGGCATCTCTAATCCCTGACCCACCGGCCTTGAGAGACCGCTCTTGTTCCAACTTCTCGGCCAGGGCTACTTCAGCCTCCATCCTCTCGGCATCGAGCCACCCTTTCTCTCTCTACTCCAGGTAGGCATCATTTATACCACTACCAGAAAAAAGACCATTACCGACGAAAAAAAAAAAACGGCCGACGACATACTATTTTCGTCGGCTATTCCCAAGAATGGCCGACGATTTTTTATTTCGTCGCTAAAAATAAAAAATCGTCGGCTATTCCACAAGAATGGCCGACGATTTTTTCTTTCGTCCCTAAAAAATATTTTTCGTCGGCTATACCCCTAGAATGACCGACGATTTGGATTTTCGTCGGCCTTTCTCTAAAACATTAGCCGACGAAAACTTTTGAAAGTTTGGCCGACGAAATTGGAATTTTCATCGGCTATAAGCCTTTATATTTTCAGATCTGGACAGAAGCTGCTCATTTAAAAAAAAACGAAAAAAAACGGGAGAAAGAGTAAAAAATCTGTGGGTATTGTTGAAATTCGTCCTCTCTTACATTGTGGAGCTATATATAGGTATGTATATGTGTATATATGTTGATTTTGAGTTTTAGTTGAGTTGATTTTGATATAGTAAGTGATTTTTTGTTTTGTTGTTGTTTTAGTGTTAGAATGTATGTATATATGTTGATTTTGAGTTGTAGTTGAGTTGATTTTCAGTTAGAGTTTAATTATGTGTTTTAATTTGATGTTATTTTAATTAGTGTTAATATATATATATATATATATATATAAATATAAATATGTTAATTAATGGTTGTTGATAGTGTAATGAACTTAAATAATGGTTGTTAATTAATGGTATATATACATGAGTTGATGTTGATAATAATATATATTGTAATATATATGTGTTAATTAATTTCTTATTAATTAAAGTTATACATATATATTATTATCAGGCTATATATGGATCGAGATAAGAGTTGGATTTCGCTTCCAAGGCATGACCGATGATACACTACAGGAGTTGTGGATTTTTTGCAGTTCGTCGAGGAAAATGCAAACGGGAATGAATACCATTATTGCCCGTGCAAGAAATGTAAGTGTTGCAGTGATATGTGTCGATTTCCGATTAGGACAGTATAGGAGCACCTAAAGAGAAATGGGTTTTGGCCGAAGTACAAACGTTGGATATATCACGGTGAGCCATCATTAGATGGATCGCATGATCATGGGCAGTTTTTTGAGGCGGGCAGTAGTAGTACATCCAACGATCCAACAATGGCATTCGTCAACGACGTGTTTCCTTTTGAAAGCGGTGTACGTGGGGAACAATATATGCATGACCCGGTGCAGCCGTTCCCACAAGTTCTCAACACTGCTGCCTTTGACAAGTACAACAAACTGATTGCATTGCAACAGACCCCTGTGTCTTCAAGTTCTGAGAAGACAGTTCTTCAAAGTGTGATGGAGGTAATGAGGATTAAAGTCGAGACAAAATTGAGCATAAGGCAAGTGGATGAATATCTATAGTACACTTCTTCGTTGTTGGAGGAGGGTCATCGTAATCCTACCAATCACCGTAAGGTCCGAAGTATCCTCAAAGATCTAGGGCTTTCCTACATTAAGATCCATGCATGTGCATTTGACTGCGTTCTCTTCAGGGGTAAAGATGCAGAAGGGAATGACCTTGCTAGCCTTGATGCATGTCCGATATGTCAGTCTGACCGATATAAGTTGACTGGAGCAGGCAATAGGAAACCTGTGAAAGTGCTTCGGTATTTTCCGTTGAGAGATAGGCTTGAGCGGTTGTACATGTCAGAAACCACCGCAAAAGCTATGAGATGGCACGGTGAGCGGGACGCGGGAGACGCAGATATCATGACACACATCTCTGACGGAGCGGCTTGGAAGCATATAAACAATGAGTTTCCTCATTTTGCGTCAGATGTCAGAAACGTCAGGCTCAGGCTCTCAACCGACAAGTTCAACCCTTTCGGCACCATGAGTCTTTCATACAGTATATGGCCGGTGGTTTTGGTACCTTACAACCTTCCTCCGTGGATGTGCATGAAGAAGGAATATAATATGTTGACGGTGTTGATTCCGGGGCCTGGTTACCCAGGGAAATGTCTCGATGTGTATATGAGACCATTGATTGAAGAGCTTAAGGTATTGTGGGACGTTGGTCATCCCACTTTTGACAAGTACAAGAAGGAGACGTTCCAGATGCATGCCATGGTTATTGGTACCATAAGTGATTTTCCTGCTTATGGGATGTTGTCGAGCAGCGTTGTTAGGGGATACAAGGCTTGTCCAGAGTGCCTCAGCGATTATGGGAGCACCCCTCATTGCAACAAGATATGCAGAATGGGTCATCGTGTGTTCCTTTCGGTGGATCACCACTGGCGTTACGAGTCCGCCGCATTTGATGGAACCGAAGAACACGGTGGTCCTCCCAGAAGATGGACGAGAAGAGAAATTTTAGCAGTGCTTAATGAGTACGATTTTGGGCCCCTCAGCAATCATCCCGATATTGTAGCGGAAATACCTGAAAGACCTGAGGAGTACAAATTCTGGACACATAAGAGCATATTGTGGGAACTCTCGTACTGGTGTGAGTTGCTGATCCGTCACTTCCTAGACGTTATGCACATAGAAAAAAATGTTTCTGAAAGTGTGGTGGGCACAACGCTGAACTTGGAGGGGAAGACGAAAGACGGTCCTAAGGCTCGCACTGATCTGCAAAACATGAATATCAGAAAACAACTATGGTTGAAACAAGGGAAGAGAAAAATGCCTCAAGCTCCTTACACCGTCAAGCCTGAGCATAAATCAGAAATTTTCCATTGGATAAGTCGGGCCAAGTATCCTTCAGGCTTTGCTGGAAATATAGCCAAGTGTGTGAACAGACAATTCAACAATCTTTACGGGTTGAAAAGTCATGACAATCATATCCTGCTACAACGTCTCTTCCCTGTTTTCATTCGACCGTTCCTTCCCCGTCATGTTGTGGAGCCGTTAGTAGCGTTGGCAAGATTTTTCCAGAAGGTATGCACACGGGAAGTGAGAAAATCTCACCTCCGGGAAATGCAACTAGACATCGTTCATATCATGTGTAAATTTGAGATGATATTTCCAAATTTTTTCGACATCATGCCTCACCTCATGATCCATCTTCCTCGGCAGTTGTTGCTTACCGGTCCTGTGCACTTCACTTGGATGTATCCGATGGAAAGGTACGTATTTTACACCTTATGTTAATTTCCTCATCAATATATGTGATATAGTATTAATGTATTATCATAACACTTTAAAAACTTGATTTGTAGGCAACTTGGACAATACGGTGATTTTGTCCAAAATAGATCCGCACCTGAAGGATGTATAGCTGAGGCATATATTGCGCACGAGTGCGTCACCTACATGAAGCTGTATTTAGGAGCGTTACAGGAAAGCATACCGGAAGATGTACCTTCACAGTTCAATCTTTCCATACTCTCCGACGATGTTGTACTCGGTGGAAACATGCCAGTTTCCTACAAGTTGAAAGATTATGAGGTAGCCATTGCACATTGGTGGGTACTAATCAACTGTCCAGAAGTTCAGTTTTGGAAGAACATGCATCTAAACTGTGACCAAGTAGGAGGTGATCTCGATTACCACAACCGGACATTCGCAGAGTATTTCAGCCGCTGGGTACGTAACTTTAACACTATTCTATACGTGTTTATATATTATTGTGTATAATTATTCATATTTATAGTTGATTCTGATGGTTGCAGATGGACCTTATTAAAAATGATAATCACCCAAATTGGTCGCACGAACTCAGACTTCTAGCGATGAGGCCGGTCTATTCAAAAGTTTATGCGACGTGCAAGGTGAATGGTGTGTTATTTCGATGTGAAGAGAGACACCTCAGACTGAAAACACAAAATTCAGGGGTTATGGCACATGGTGGGGATGATGGAGTTGCCTATTACAGTGTTCTCCATTCAGTTGTGGAACTGTATTATGGGGAAGGCATGAAAGTGCACCATTTCAAGTGTAGATGGTTTGATACACGGCCGCAGAGCATGAAAACCGATCAATACGGCATAATTTCTGTGAACACTAGTACATCATGGTATGAGGACGACCCGTTCGCTTTAGCCACATGGGTGAAACAAGTGTTTTATCTTGATGATCTCGCCAAGGGTGACCCGTGGAAAGTAGTCAACACTATCCACCATCGCAACATTTACCGGGCGTCTACACTTGGAGTGGCTGAAGAGAACGAGGAAGGGGGCACCGCGTATCAAGAGCCCAACTCAAACGGTATTCCTGACTCCTCTTTCATTCCCCTAGACACGCCGGTGCAAATTCGACGTGAAGAGTCACTGCTTGTTGATGTTGATCCAAATGAAGAAACTAACGAGGACTCTAGTGGTGAGAAATGACATAGATTACCCCTATCGAGCAATTCAGAAACCAAAGAAGACTCATCCGATGATTCCGATTACAATCCGACGGATTAAGTAATTTAGATGGTGTAATCCTTTCATTTGTAATCCACTCATTTCTAATGAACGGGCGTGGGGATGAGCCTCCCAGCTAGGCTGGGTTCCAAACCCCTTAAAAAAAATTTTGAAATATGTTGACTGCTAGGTTTCTGTTTTTTTTTTTTATGTTCAATTTTGGTTATATATGAACATGACATATGGGTACGAGAGGTGTAACACAACTGATTTTTTTATTTTTTTCACAGAATAGCCGACGAAAAATGCATTATTTCGTCGGCTATACTAATTATAGCCGACGAAAAATGCTTGATTTCGTCGGCCAAAACTATATTGAAAAATACATATTTTATTTTAGACACAGAACGACAAAAGAATAGCCGACGAGTACTAGGTTTGATTTCGTCAGCTATGATTAAAAAAAAAAAAACAAAAACAGACCACTTTCCATTTTCTATCACTATCGACAACCCATTGCTTCATCCTTCAAATGCAAATGTGTCGTGAAATAAGATATGACCGAAATAATGAAATACGTCTACGGTTGAAAAATGACAAGATTCCGACAAAATCTGTGTGCCGAATGTTGCGGTTAACTGTTTTTTACTTCCGTTTTCCTATGGGTAGCCTCACGTTCGGTAAATATTTTGAGGAAAATTTTTATACGATTAGCTGCGCCTCATCGATTTGAAACTATTATCTGTTGAAGGTCAGGCCAAAAAACGTCATTTACACAGGCCAATATCCATTTCTAAGCGTTTAAAGGGTTGACTCACCCGGTTGACCGTCCCGATCGAGCCTTTAACGTTGTCAGATGTAGTTGGATTTTTTTTTCATACATGTATTTAATCTTAACGGTGATATCTGACGGTTGGAATAGATTTTCCAAACTTTTAGATTCAAAATCGGAACATATGCACTAATGTTCCTTAACTTGTTTACCAAGTGTTTAAGTGAATGTATGGTTTCAAATAGTTACTATACGTACACTCTTCAAATGCAAATGTGTCGTGAAATAAGATATGACCGAAATAATGAAATACGTCTACGGTTGAAAAATGACAAGATTCCGACAAAATCTGTGTGCCGAATGTTGCGGTTAATTGTTTTTTACTTCCGTTTTCCTATGGGTAGCCTCACGGTCGGTAAATATTTCGAGGAAAATTTTTATACGATTAGTTGCGTCTCATCGATTTGAAAGTATTATCTATTGAAGGTCAGGCCAAAAAACGTCATTTACACAGGCCAATTTCCGTTTTAATTTAAAGCGTTTAGAGGTTTGACTTCGTTGTTTGACCAAAGGTTTAGCCGACGAAATATTTAATTTCATCGGCTAAACTCTTGCGATCCGCTTATTGTCCGCCGTTGGATGGCTCAGATCCAACGGCTGCTGATTGTCAAAATCATAGCCGACGAAATATTTAAATTCGTCGGCTAAACTCTTGCGATCCGCGCCTTTTCATTGTCCGTCGTTGGATGGGGGAGATCGGACGGCTGCTGAGCGCCTAAAGTATAGCCGACGACATTCAAAGTATAGCCGACGATGTTAAAGATTTCGTCGGCTATAGTAAAGAATAGCCGACGAAATCTTTTTTAATGTCGGCTATTCTATCGGGTATAAGTCTGAAACTGCCGAACCCTAGCCTCCATTTTCCCCTTTTTTCTGCTTTCTCCTCCGCTGTAAACCTCCGCACCGCCGCTCTCCTCCTCCTCCTCCTCCTCAAATCGACGACGAATTCTCCTCCTCCTCCTCTTCCTCCTCCTCAAGCCGCCGGCCTCCTCCTCCTCCTCCGATCCAAACTCCTCCTCCTCCTCCTCCGATCCGGTTATTTTTTTTTTATTTAATTTAATTTTATAAATTGTTATATATTTAATTTTAATTATATAAATTGTTATATATTTGTTAATAAATTTAATTTTAAGAAATTGTTATATATTTGTTATATATTTTATTTTAATTATATAAATTGTTATATAATAAATTGTTATATTTTTGTTATATATTTGTTAATAAATTTAATTGTTATATATTTGTTATAATTTAGGTATATAAATTGTTATATATTTAATTTTAATTATATAAATTGTTATATAAATTGTTAAATTAATTATATATATAAATTGGTAGTCTAATTATATATATATATATATATATGTTAATATTGAAATATAGTTATATTTGTATAAAAATAGTTATATTTAGGATAATGGTTAATATTATTTAAAATTAGTTAAATTGTTTTATATAAATTTGTTAGTATGTTTTGAAATATGTTAGTATTATTGGTTATTATATTAATTAGAATTTGTTATAAAATGTAATATAATTTAATATTAATTAATGTATTAATGCCTCAAGCTGCATATGGCCGATGCATTCAGACAGTTGTTCGGGGGCCGTCGTTCCAGATCTAAGGGTTCTGCAAATTCCGCCGGTTCGGCAGACTCTGACATGACCCATAGCCAGCCTGATAGGACCACCAGCCAGCCGCGGAGGAGTGTAGATTCATCACAGCCACGGAGGACTGTGGATTCATCCCAGCCGCGGAGGACTGTGGATTCATCCCAGCCGCGGAGGAGTGTGAGTTCTCGGCACCAGACCCTTCTCTAGGCGGGACGGCCGTTGAGCAGTTCACTTCCGCCTGTCGGGCCAGATGCTCCGAGATTCAGTCGGCAGCTATTTCAGGACGAGATAGCTGCAGACGTTCCTCAGGTTCGTATGCCTGAGGTTCATCGGGAGCCGATGACGAGTCCGACGACGTCTGCTGCTGACTCGACTGAGGGTCCTACTCTCCCAAATCAGCTCTACCTCCCGTACAACATTCCTGCGATAGCGGAGGTCGACTATCGTGGTGTGCCCATATGGCCTGATATGCCTCAGTACGTGAGTGCTGCGGAGGCATACCAGCAGCAGCCATTTGAGAACCCTGACCTCCTGATTTCGGCGAGGAGAAAAGGAAAGTCGACAGACGGGTCATCGAGTTCAGGTAACATTCGATTTTATTAATTAAATATTTTATTAAAATTAACGCACTAATATTTAATTTTATTAACCAATCGTCGTTTATGTGATAGGGACAGCCGCTGGCAGTTCAACAAGGAACACGAGAGGTGTCATATGTTTTGACACGCTCAGGAGAACTGTTGATCTGAGGGGGAGGATCCAGATCAACGAACCTCCTAATCAGGAGGTTCAGGGGAAAAAAAAAACGCGACTACTCGGGTTGCCTTGCGGCACTGATTAGGGACAGAGTCCCTATGTTGTGGACCCGGTGGGCTGATGTACCCGAAGAGATAAAGAGGGAGGTGAACAACGCCGCGTCGGTGAGTAATTTAAAAAATTTAATTTATTTATCGTAATATTTAATAATTTTCGATATTATTACAATTGTAAAACTAATAAAATATTATCTTTCAGACATTCTTCGAGATTACCGAACACAAGCGGGATTGGGCGGACTCCGTGCAGAACTCGAGGTACGTTGGGAATTCCTCATCTTATAATTTGAAATATTTTATGATATTAATAATATTTCTAATGCACTTTTGTTTTTTTCGTAGGTTCAAAGAGTGGAAGAATGAGCTCCGTTCCCACTATAACGAATACGACAACCGTGGTCGTATGGGTACTCCCAGAGAGTTCATGTTCAGGGAGTACGAGTGGCGTTGGTTGAAGACAGTAGATTTCAACAACCCAGTTATGCAGGTAAATACTAAACTTCACTACAAATGTTTATTTTATTAAAATTTTAATTATTAGTTTAATTATTTTATAATTATTACACTAATATTTTTTGATGCATTTTTCTAATATTTTATTATTTGTTTGAAGCAACGTTCTCGGATAAACTCTGAGAACCGCCGCCGTAACACAACCCCCCATCATGGTGGTTCTAGGCCGTTTGCACAATATCAGGAGGAGGCGCTTAGAGATCATCCTGATAGCAACCCGTACGTGGAGACGTTCAAGATCGCTTATCCACAAGCGACAGAACAGCTCGTAAGTCGTTCATTACGATTTTAAAATTTTAATTATTAATTTTACTTAATTATATATTTGTTAGAATATTAATTTTTTTTTTCCCGTCCAATTAGGAGAGGGTGAACCGGGCCGAAGAAGAGGTGTTCCAGCAAGTAGTTCGGGAGACACAACCGAACATTTCAGAGGCAGATCTGGAAGAAGCCCTGCGCCAGGTCGACCGGTCCAATGTCCAAACGGCAGCGAGGATGTTTGACGCAGCCTTCCCAAACCGCTCAAACAACTACTATTGTTGGGGTTTGGGAAGTTCTGGACTAGGGCTCCTGAAGACCATTAAGGGAGGTCAAAAGAAGGGAGGCGGGGAGAGCCAACAGGTGAGGGGGGAAGTGCAGAGATTGGCAGAAGAAAATGCAAGGTTGGCGGCCGAGTTCCAGAGATCACAAGAGGAACAATGCAGATCACAAGAGCAACACCGCAGGACACAGCAGTATTATTTAGATCTGTCCAGTTGGCATGCTGAATGCGAGAGAATTCGGCGACACAACTACGCCGGCCAACAAAACTGGTGGTATGATATGTTCGCCGCACAACAACAAAATCTTGAACCCCCGCCCCCGTTTCAGCCATTATTTGAACCTCCAATGCCTCAACCTCCCGAGTTCGATCAGCAGGATGACGAGCATGATGGACAGCAGGATGCTGGGGATGACGTGGTGGACTTTAGTGGTTTAGGTGATGATTAGGGTTATATTTTATGTATATTGGAACGAATTAAATAATAAGTCATTTAGACGTGTTTCTTGTTGGTGCAAATGCATGGACTGTTTTTGTGATTTGCAAGTTGCTTGGAATGGTAATTTAGAAAATAATTTAATTTTTTTTCCCCAAATGTAAGAATAGCCGACGATTTTGGCATTATTTCGTCGGCTATAAGTACTATAGCCGACGATTTTTACCAAATTTCGTCGGCTATAACAGTTATAGCCGACGAAAATGACATTATTTCGTCGGCTATAACTAATTAATGCCTATTAAATATTAATATATTTCGACGAAATAACCGACGAAATATGCTGTAATCGTCGGCTATACTTCAGAACAAATAGCCGACGAATTTCGTCGGCTAAAGGTTACAATATCGTCGGCCATACTCGCAAATACCCGACGAATTTCGTCGGATATTTTGCCCACGTTTGGTCGACGAAATAAATTTTCGTCGGTAATATCGTCGGCCATACTCGACTATAGCCGACGATTTCTTTATTTTTGTCGGCCATTGGTATTACCGACGGCGTTTTTCCGACGACTTATAGCTGACGAAAATTTCGTCGGCAGAAGGAATAGCCGACGAAAAATTGTCATAGCCGACGAAATTTTTTTCATCGGCTATTCGCTCGGATCTGGTTGTGCATACCCTTCGTACGGGCGGTCTCCAGCATCTCCGCAAGTTCCACCGAGTCCTGGAATTCATTAATAGCTTTGTCAGCGGCCTCTGCAAGTTGGGATTCTATATACTTCTCTCTCCCCCCCCCCCCCCCCCCCCCCTTCAGGACCGCCGCTACTTGGGCCTGTACTCCAAGTTCTTTGCCTCCTGGTCCGTTACCCTCCCGGAAGCCTCGGCAAACTTGGCTTCCAGCACGGTTGCCCGCTGCCCAGCTTCGGTCAGGGTCGACTCCAGTTCCCTAACTCTCTCCTCTCGAGCGGCCGCCAGTCTACTCTCCTCCTCTCTCTCCTGCGCAAGCTTAACCTCCAGCATTGACAGCTGCACCGTGAGGTCCTCCACCTGCTCCTCCAAGGCCGGAGCCTCCACACTAGGTTCAGCAACATAAAGGCTGTGAACCAACTAGTACAAGTACACGAAAGAAGTACGTCAGCTCGTAAAACAAAAAAGAGAGAGAGAGAGTGTAGAAGAACCTCAGTTTCACACTGCGGTACGCAGACAGACTTACCCGCAGACCCAATTCCACAGCCTTCTTCCGGCTCTCACCCGGCCGTGCATCCCTGGGAGCTCCGCGATCAAGACCCAAGGCATCGATGGTAGCAACCACGAATCTACCAAACCCACCATCACCAGGGCCGTGCATCCTTGGGAGCACCGCAATCAAGACCCAAGGCATCAATGGTAGCAACCACGAATCTACCAAACCCACCATCACCAGGGCCGCGATCAGTTCCCGGCTCACCGGTTTCCTGGCTTCCTCTACCAGCGGTTTGCCCTGGCAGGGCTAATGTTGACCTTTCTCCGGTACGGCTTGACGCCCAGGTCTCAAACATCCTTGCCCTTTTTGCTGGAGCTTCCCCGACATCGCTTCCGGGGTACCATATCACATCTGCTGCCTCTCTCTCCCGCGGGGCTCGTGCCCCCACAGGCCGCAGTAGAGGTCCCAGACTTGGTGTCCCCACCGGTTCTACATCCCGAATAATAAGCGGGGCACTCTCCTCACCGCCCGGTCGCCGACCGTAGTGGGAATCCGAAAACATGAGTGGCACAGGATCCCTATGCACCGTCCTCTCTAGGGTGTCAGGATCTACAACAGTTTTCGTGGCCGCTTCCCCCATCTCCATCAGCCTCTGAGCCACAAGTTCATCATCCACCTCGATGGTCTCCTCGCTCCGAACAGCAAGCCGGGGGGCATTAGTTGAAAATCAATAACCCAAACGGTCAGAATAAAAATACGACTGCACAAAACAACAGTGTAAGGCACCTTACCAGGTTTTCTCCCCATCTCGCATATCTCTAGCACGTTCCACCAGATAAAATTGTAAGAGCTCCGGCGCAGATTATCCCAGCAACCAAAAAGCCTGGCTATCTCCTGTCTCTCCAAATCGACCAAGCGGTACGATTGATCCCCAATAGCTTGATAAGTCCCGGGCACCCGGAAGCTCCTCGAGCTACGTTGCCACCTACCCCCGGCCATCACAACCTGTCTCCTCCACACATTTGAAACCGATGACGGGAGGTGAGTGACGGAAGGATCGAATTCCCGCGCGGAAAAATTCACACAGCCGGTGGCTTGGGCCTTCTTGCAGTAAAGAATCTTATACAGCGCGCGGAACTCATTCACCGTGGGCCAGTCCATGTTGCTAAGACTGTACAAACACCCAAGACCGAGCAACTGCCTCCATTGGTTGCTAGAAACTGGGGGGGGGGGGGGGGGGGGGGGAGATGTTTATCACGCTCAGCACGTATTGGACAAACTTAGGTAGCGGCAGAGATAGGCCATGCTGAAACTGATCCTCAAAAACGGCAACCCAACCTTCCTCCGGGTTGCAAGCCAGTTCTCCGGGATAAAGACCCCGGAGCTTAATGGACGAAACAATGCCCCATTTCGCCCGGAAATCCTTTATCTCCCCAGCAGTCATGCTCCGGGTTGGCTCATCGCAGTAAATCACCCTGCCGCCATCGAACAACTAGTACCTCACGGGCCCTCCCACCGGCACACGGCCGACACTAGCAGGACTGGCTGATCTCCCAGATTCCATAAACCTAAAACAAAATTTATCCCACGAACAGTTAGCTATTCACGAGAAAGGACAAAACACCCAGCAAACTAACAACATAGACAGAAACGAGGAGCCAAGCTTCAACAAAGTACGACAGGAAGAGAGGAGGGAGGAGCGAAGCATTTTATAGGTGGCAAAACTACACTATGTTGATAATTAGGGCGCTCAAAAGGGAGAGGGAACCCCTGCCGCAGATCCTTTCCATCTCAGACCGCTCCCTACTGACACGTGTCCAAGTATTGGTCAAATTCTCACGCCATCATAACTGATGGGACTGATGGGCTTCCTACTTCAATGCATGTCAGCCACTTGTCTCGCCTACAAACGGCGGTTGAAGGAGCTGGGGGTGAGAACCGAGGCGTCTAGCCCCCCACCACTTCCCCAAGCGCCAACCTCGATTCAAGGAAAGGCATCCCATCGGGTACTATACGTTCCATCGGTTATGTGGCATTCCACCGGTGCACAGGCATCCCATCGAGTAATATACATTCCACCAGTTCCACCTGGCATTCCAACGGTTACGTGGCATTCAATAGTTCCAGAAATATTTCACCAGTCCCATCTGGCACCTCACCGGTTCCGTGGCATTCCATCGGTTTAGTCACTTCCGTTCGCGCCTACGGGAACAGACAAACCAGCAGCAACTCAAGGCTTCAAAACAACCGAGCCACTGACCGGGAGAATTGTTCCTCTAACACAGGCCAAATCTTCCCGCAGGCTTGAAACCCTGCACATACATCACGCCTGTACGAACAAAGGCTGTGACACGATCAGTGGTATACCCAATAACAATCGGGTCACTGACCGGGAGAATTGTTCCTCTAACACAGGCTAAATCTTCCCGTAGGCTAAAAACCCTGCACATACATCACGTCTGTACGAACAAAGGCAATGACACGATCAGTGGTACACCCAATAACAACCGGTTCACTGACCGGGAGAATTGTTCCTCTAACACAGGCCAAATCTTCCCGTAGGCTAGAAACCCTACATCACACAAAGCTGTGGAAAATGTGGGGGACAAACGGCTGGGCCACCCCACCGGAAGAATTGTTTCTCAAACACAGGACAAATCTTCCCGCAGGCTAGAAACCCTGCACATTACCCCACGCTTATTCCAACACAAGCTGGGACGAATCAGCGGATGTTGACCGGTGCTTTAACAGGGCCGCAACAACCCACCGGTAGATCTGTTGGCTCGCACCCAAAAGGTCTCCTTGCAGGCTCGCAACCCTGCACATTACCCCACGCTTATTCCAACACAAGCTGGGACGAATCAGCGGGTGCTGACAGGTGCTATAACATGGCCGCAACCCCCCTACCACCAGGAATTAACCTCTAAACACAAGACATATTCTCCGATTTGTACCACCGTTGGTAGCGATCTTCACTGGGGGACTCGTTCCAACATGGCAGTTCACCGGCCGGGTCCTCCCGAAACAGTATCATCCCATGCACTTGTCTGGGTTTATCCCGTTCCATATGCATGGCATGGCGGAACTCAAGCACCACATCACCATCATCACAACTCATACTCATAACTGTTGCCCGTCATCATGAACAGGCACTCGCATCACCACGCACCATCATAACAGGCTTCCTGCTCGAACGCCCGGCCAAGCCCAATCTTCAACGCCGGCTTGGGGGACTAGGGGCACCGTTGGGTCGGTAACCCTGCGGGTCTGCGGGCCTGCAGAGCAAGACATATTTAAGTCCCCATTCAAGATTGCACTTGACCGGGAACTTGGGAGACTTGTTAACAGTAGCCACAAAGGGGCTACCCAGGCCCACAGACCCGCAGCTGTTACACTCGGGCCCGGTCCAAGGTCTGGGGCAGGATCGCCAACACTCGGACCCGGGGGCCAGCAGCCAGGGGTCCGGGAGCCGGGGGAGCCGACCTGCCAAACAGACCACCAAAGCTGCCCCAATATATGAACAGAAGGGGATCAGTCCCACATCGAAGAGTAAGACCAGACCTCACGCTCGGCAACCTATATAAGGGCCTCAACTACCCTCATTAATAGGTAACCAACTCTCCAACTACTTACTATTCCCGCTTTAGTTATCCATTTGTCCCAACGGTACTGACTTAGGCATCAGAGAGGAGAAGACCGGCTCGCCCGGTATTCCCCTTAGTTAGCAGGTATTGTAGGAAGGAACTACACCAAAGATCCACCAGTCTCTGTTAGGCCTACGGGTTACCACAGAAACAAATGGAATATATTATGGATCTTGATTGACAAGATTATGGAGATAACCAAATTAGTGCAGCAGGAATGAAGCTCAATCCCTTTGATGGAGCTGTGATTGAGTTGTTCTTTGGCACTATAAAAGGGGTACTCAAAATAAGCTGAACTAATCCATCATAGTCTTCACAAAATCAAGTGCTGCATAGAAGACCATTTTTGTGTTTTAGTTTCAGTTCTTTGTTCCTTATCAATGGCTGCTGTCAATGTCGAACAAAGTATCCATCTACACACTCTTAAAGTATCTTTGACATACATTATTATGATATTGTGATTGATCTTGTATTGTTAATTATGTGTTTATGTATTGTGTTTTGTTCCCGTGATTTGATTTATCTACAACAAGTGGTATCAGAGCCGCAAAACACTTTCATAAATCATTTTACAAAGATCAAAATCGTTTTGTAAGTTTCTTTCTTTTCAAATTTGGAAAAAGAGGACTAAATGGAAAGAATGAGAATTTTGCTAAAGAAGAGGAACTTGAAAATTTGACCCGTCGGCATGTACTTAACCCGGTTTTACAAAACATGCGAAATCTCTTTTGACGCGTTAAAATAATAATAATATTTATATAAAAATTTATAAAAAAAAAATCGTTGTGTTTAAGTACAAAAGGACGAACTCTTTCTTTCTTCTGGAAAACAACGTACGTTTTTTGGGATTAGGTTTTGCAAAGGGCTGAACTTGATGTCATTGATTTGCAGGTATATATTTCTTTCAAATTGGTTGATAGAAATTGTTCATATTGCTTCTTTAAGATTATATGAGATCGAATTTGTAGAACTAATCTCTGTTTTGCAGCGCTGGAAATCATCCTGGTATGTATTCTGAAATATTTGGGATTTTATTGAATTTAGCTTCAATTCAATTGCTAGAACCCTAGATGCTCTCCTGGGGGGCACTTAAGTTCTAGGATAGATGCCCAGATGAAACTTATTGCTTAAAAATAGGTGTTGGGAAACATGATTGATTGATCCTGTGCGTGGAATGAAATGCGTGTAGTTTACTGCTATATGCTATTGTTTGTTCTTCTGGAATCCTATTGTATAGATTTTTATACTTATATTGTGTTCTCTGTATATCATGATGATCTATTTTACTTGTGAAAAATTTATTGACAATGAAACGATTGTAATGATATTCTCCCATATTGCAAGTTTTGTGTCATTAAAATTAGACAAGTAAAAGACCGAGTTTTCTAGTAAACTAAAGTTTATGGTAAGAAAACAAAGGATATCAGTCATGGTTTTAAGTGTCAAAATTAATTTTTTGAGTTACATAATGCATACAGCATAGTACTTCAAAGAATTTTTGTTGACAATGAAGTATTAAAATTGGAACTTGCATAGATGAGATTAGAATTTTTCAGTATCATCCACAGATGGCCACTAACTGAATAAAGTCTAAGCACATTATATGGTCTTGTATATGATGTGTGGAGTATATAAGGATAACTTGATATCTTCTTTTCGCCATACAGGTACTGATTTATCTATGTTATAACATACTCTACTACATGATAGTACATGACAAGAAAATAAAGAATAACTAGTATTTTGCCATACAGGTAATTAAGTTATTGAAAAAGGAATGTATGCATAAAGTTTAATATCAATTTACATTGATATACATTCTGCATTATATTTGTATGCTTGAGTGTAATCAGATTGTGATGAATTGGTATTGATTGTGGTATTGCTTGTTTTGTTTTGAACTCCAAAACTCTTAAAACTAAAAGCTTGTAAAATCGAGACTTGGAATTTATTTTCTTTGTTTTCAGTGCTAAACATTGGGACCATAGTCCAGCTCAATGGTAGTAACTATAAGAAGTGGACGACTGACATAGACCTTTATTTGCTGGGACAAAATGTTGATTGGTGTCTCAAAGAGGCTGAACCAGTGTTGGTTGAGGGTAGTACCACTCAACAGAAAGAGCACAAGATTGAGTGGGATAGAGCCAACATAATCAGCATCCTAACCATTAAGAAGACCCTTTCCGATAGTGTTAGAGGAGCCATACCTGATAAGACCCATGCTGGTGAGGTTTTGAAGTGCATAGCTGACAAGTACCCGGGTAGTGATAAAATATAGAGACTAGTATGTTGTTGTCTAAGCTGCAGAACATGAGGTTTGGCATGAGTATGAACATGAGGGAGCATATTATGCAAATGATTAACATCTCAGCCCAGCTTGGTGACCTTAACATGCGTCTGGATGACGGCTTCATAGTTTACCAGGTCCTTCACTCACTGTCTGATCTGTTTGATAGTCTCCTAACTACCTACACTACCCAGAAGGATAAGTGGACCTTAGATGAGTGATAGGAGCACAATGTGTGACGATATTACATGCTTATGCCCTCGTTTATGCTTTGTTTAACCCTTATTTGTCTAAGATCGAGTCATAATATAGTTAGTGTCAATTTTGGTAGAGTTTTGTGAAAAGTGGTTAAGAATCCGAAAAATGACTAAAGTTTGAGAAATCTGGAAAATATTGCAAAATGAGTCTTTTTCGTAATTTTGAGATGTGCAAAAGTATGACCTATCCTTGTCCGAATTCCATGAAATCTTGTGTGCTTCATATTCATATGTTGAGGAATGTTGTGTTAAAATTTCAGATCATTCGGAGTTCGGGAAGTCACCCAAAACTTGGCTGCAAAACGGCAGTCCGAACATTCCAATCCAGGGCCTTCCAGGATTTTCCTGGGACTGTGTCCCAACTTCGAAAAACCATTCCCGACGACTTACTTGGAATTTGGCTGAGATATTTTATGGGGAGATGGCCCTATGTGTCTAGTTTACGTGAGACTTGGAATCGCATCAATCGGAGCTCCACGGAGGAAGATAAGCCGGAATTACTACAACAAGGTCAAATCTGCCGATTCCAGGAACCTACTGCCCCCTTTTTGTGTTTTCTGTTTTTAATGGACCAAATGGTGCACAAATGCATATGTGAAGATGGTCCAAGCTTTATGAAGGGAAGAGGAAGACACTAGGCCATGGCATTGAAGAAAAGCATGAAGAAACAAGTTCTCCTAGTCACACTAGGAGAAGCTGCCGATTCTGGCAGATTGCTGCCTCTGTGTGCTGCCGGCATTGTGGGGCATTTTCAATGGATCAAGGCCTATCAATTGAAGTCCAAGATCATACAAGAAGTCCATGAAGATGTGCAGCCCAAGCCTTGAAGAAAAATCAGAAAAAGAAAATCAAGAATGCAAATACTTATTCAACAAGGAAACATAAACCTAGTAGGAAAACCAAAACCTACCTTTTTGCATTCTTGTGGCCGGCAGCCTCTCACCCCTATTCCTCTATATATAGCCATCTCTTATTCAGAAAAATCATCATCTCATCTCTTGCAAAACACTAGCCGAAACTCTACCAAATTTCCTACCAAAGTTCTAACCCGAAACTCTAAAATACAAAGTCACCCGATCTCACCACCACACACCACCGAACCATTCCCTGCCATAGCTGCTGCCGAATCTCTTCCACCACACCAAGACGAAGCTCTCCAAGGTTTCTAAAGTGTGATCCATCCCTATGCCTTGTATTTTTAATTTCGGTTTAGTCACATGTATTGTTATAAAAATACTTTGTTTTCGTTTGGTTTTGTATGATGAACATAGATTGCGATTCTTGTTGGAATTTATGTGATGACTTTGCAATCTTTAATTCATGGATTTTGTATGTTTAGATAACCAGGGCGATAGTATTAAAAGCATGTTTAGGATTTAAATTGGTTAGTGGGTTAAGGATGTTCCTTATAAACCGAAACATTAGTTGTGTTTAAGCATTTGTTGTTTGCATGTAAATCTAGGTGTTAGGTTTCATCTAACCTGAGTAGAATGAATAAAACTATAGGCCTAGCGGTTGTTTTGATTTGTTGTGCTCACCTAGGGTATAAAACCTTAGCTAAAACTTGCATGTTAAATAAGATGATTGACAACCTTGCTTATTTGCATGTTTTCGATTTAAGACTCTTGTGCGATATATGTTAAGTCGTAACCGGATTAGCATAAAAATCTTTAGGGCTAGAGCGAAAGTTTGTCCTAAAAGAACTTGAGGAAGTCTAGTAACTAGGTACAGAGCGAGAGCTCTAGTTGCGGTCGAAACGAATTTGAATTTTGAACATGCTAAATACTTGTCTCTTACCTTCTTGCATATGAATCTATGTTTTAAAGAGTGTTTTGTGTTATGTGATGCGTGAGAGATGATGATCAAACTTGTAAATATTATATCTAGGATTTTATTTTCTGTTTTTATTGTTGCCGAACCTAGCAATAGAGGCAGTTTGCTGCCGAATCACTTTATACCCCCATGTGTGTGACGTTTCTTGTATATATGTGAATATGTTTGTGTCTAACAATTTCATATTTCAGGTACCCTTAATCCCCGGCCTAGAACGATCCCTACTTGCTCATACTACTAACGATATTTTGTAGGGTTATTATTGCATGCGAGCTACGGCTCCCATCAATTTTTGGCGCCGTTGCCGGGGATTATAAAAGCTTGTTTTATGAATTTGTTGTGTATATATGATTGCTGGAAATTTTTGTTGTGAAGTTGTAAAGTTGTAAATTTTAAGTTTATTTTGGGATTTTGTAAAGTAGAAATATGCTTCGGCATGTAGAGTTTAAATTTTGGAAGTTGCATGATGTATATTGATGTATGTTGGTAATCACTTAGTCTAATTTCTAGGAAGTTGATAGTGTTGTGTATGTTTGAGTTTATTGTAGTTTCTAAAGTGTAACATGTAGGTGAAGCCTCTTTTGTTGATCATAACCAAAACCCTTCATACGAGTGATGCCATGTTAGGTATGTTTTTGTGTAGATTGGGAAACGGGCCCTGCAATGTTGGAATTAGTCCATCGTTGGCCCCCCACGCATAAAGACGCTAACTTGGTATTATTTTTATGAGGTTGAGGGCGGTTTTAATCAACACTTGAGACCGCTAGGGATCCGTGTTTGTTTTACAAAGTATGGGGAAGTTATTATCATAGATATGGTTCTCAGGTTTGTTTAATTGGATCTCAAGGCCCATAGACTGATGTTCATTCTCGGTGAGTGAGTCGATAGGGGGTTCGCCCTCCATGGTGTCCAACAACGAGTCCTGCCTGGTTCCTGTAGGGGGTTCGCCCTCCGTGATTGTAATGACCTTTGAAACGTAAAATCCGCACGACCTAGTCGACAGCTTGTGCCGAAGCATCACCTCACTTTAGACGCTAGAACATAACTTGACATATGTGGCCTATTTTCTTCAAAGATAAAACATGTTGTGTGGTTCAAACTCTTGAGGTATATCGGATTAAGCATGATACTACCGGGGGCTGTATCAGTCCATTGCACCGTTATCTCCTCTGCTCCACGTACTTCGAGAGTTAGAACAAATTTAAAAGAAATTAGACTTAGCGATTACATGATCATGGACTTTTTGATATCTTGTTGCCGAACCATATTTGTACTTTGCCGAAATGTATTGTTGCCGTGTGTGAATTTTTGTGCTTTGCCGATTGTCTATATGTGTGTAATCATTGTTGAAATTTGTTGTATCGCCAATGCCGTGGCTTGTAATGATGTATATTCTTGTCTTCTATTTCTTTATAAGGTTCTAACTTGTTTAAATGTTGCAAATTTCAGAAATAGTGCATGTCCGAATCTAGTATTTGGGCAAGAGATCTTCAAGGCCGTTTGCAACGTTTAGAGCAAGAACTCGCTATTGCTCGTTTTGTGCCATTACCTCCATCGTCACCAACCAGTTCATCAGTACCATCATCCTTGCCGAGTTCACCTATTGTGCCGTCCATTTCAGAGTCAGTGCCGAGTTCACCATCAGTTGTGTCATCATCGTGTGATCTTCAGAATCCAGAGTTTGAGGCCTTTGCCGAATTAGAAGAAGAAGAAGAGATCATGGCATCAATCAGATCACAGAATGGTCATGTTGCTGGAGCTGGAGTTGCTCCTTCGAATATCACTTATCCTCCTTTGGAAACTGACAAGACTGGAGAGATTGAATTGAGGAGTGGATTCCTCCATAAGCTGAAATCATTTTATGGAATGCCGAGTGAGGACCCTAACAAGCATCTACAGTGGTTTAACTTCACCACGGAGTCTATGTGTCCAAGAGGGACCGATTTGCAACACTTCAAGATGAAGGCATTTCCGTTTTCTCTCGAAGATCAAGCAAAGGAGTGGTTGTTTGAGGTGCCTAGTGGTCGCATTGTTTCGTGGAGTACTATGATGGATGAGTTTTTGCTCAAGTACTTTCCTGCTTCACGTATCACTGATCTGAGGAAGCAAATTACTAGTGTGAAGCAAGCCGGAGATGAGACTTTCTTCGACTATTACAAGAGGTTCAAATCCCTAGTTTCTTTGTGTCCATCGCATGGCATTAGCGATGGACTCTTGCTGCAATATTTCTATGAGGGATTGCGCGTCATGGAGAGAGAGTTTCTTGACTCGGCCGCGGGAGGTAGCTTTTTGGAGTTGAACGCCGGAGCGGCAAGAAGTTTGTTGGAAGTTCGTGCTTTGAACAACCAACAATTTGGCATGGCACGAAGCAATGTGCAAAGGAATGAGAAAGTGCATGAAACTTCTTCGAGCTCAAAGTTAGAGGAGAAAGTGGACAAGCTCACCGACTTGGTGAGTAATTTGATGAAGAAGCGTGCTAGTGTATGTGGTATTTGCACCGAGGGCCATGAAACCGAACAATGCCCTCAATTTGGAGTTAATGAGGGAGTAGAGGAGTGCAATGCCATTGGTTTTCAAGGAGGCCAACGTTTTGGCAATTTCAATCCAAGGTTCAATGATCATCCGAACTTTCGATGGGCGAATAATGACAACGTGCTTAGGGCACCTATACAACCGAGAGAAGGAGGAGCGCCATTTGCACCGAGGCCACCATTTGTGCCTCGGCAACCTTATCAGCCGAACCAAGGGAATTTTGGGGCAGTGCCGAACCAGCTACATGCACAAGTTGTGCCGTACCAAGGCCAAGGAGGGCCGAGCCAAGGCCAAGCCACGAGCAACCCTAACTATGATGCTTTGCTTCAATCGTTGTCGAGTGCTACTCAAGCATTACTCGCGGGGCAACAAAATCATCAAAAGGACATTGGTGAACTCAAGACTCAAATGGGGCAAGTTGTGGATTTTATGGGAAGGTTCAATGAGCAAGGGAAGTTGCCAAGCAATACTATTCCCAATCCGAGGAACGAGCAAGCCAAAGTGATTCAAACTCGTAGTGGAAGAGAGTTGTTTCCTCCAACAAGTCCAAAGAAGAAGCGAGTGACTTTCAAGGGTATTGAGGAGGATGAGAAGGCTGCCGGACCTGCAATTGCCGGCAGCCACATGCTTGAGGCCGAGAGGGGAACAACCGGCAGGGCAGCAGCCGAGCATGAAGAAGCCGAGCATAGCATTGCCGGCAGGGTTGTTGCTGCCGAGAAAGGGAGAATTGCCGAGCAAGGGCATGGTGCCGGACATGATATGCAAGATAAGGGGCTGCGCAACAAGCTCGAGTACGATCCCGCAACATCAAAGAATGAGGTATTGCCGAACCAAGCAAGCAAGGGAGGGGTATCATCATCTAGTGCCCCATTCCCTTCACGCTTTGCTAGAACAAAGAAAGATAAATCTGATGAAGAGGTATTGGAGATTTTCCGGAAAGTGCAAGTCAACATCCCTTTGTTGGAATGCATTAAGCAAGTACCGAAGTATGCTAAGTTTTTGAAGGAGCTTTGCACGGCTAGAAGGCATACTAGGGAGACTCGTGTGGTAACTATGAGCGAGACGGTGTCGGCCGTTATTCAAAGAAAATTGCCACCAAAGATGAAGGATCCGGGAAGCTTCAATGTGCCTTGTGTCATAGGCAATACTCGATTTGAGGATGTTATGTTGGATTTGGGAGCATCGATCAATGTCATGCCACTCAATGTGTATCAAACATTGAGTATAGGGCCTCTCAAGAAGGATAATGTCATCATTCAACTTGCGGATCGCTCAAGCAAATATCCGGAGGGCTATGTAGAGGATGTGTTGGTGCAAGTCAACCAATTGATATTCCCCGCCGATTTTTATGTGGTTGAGATGGAGGATTCGCCGGTCAACAACACTCAATTGCTTTTAGGGCGACCATTCATGAGGACCGCGCGCACAAAGATAGATGTGGCCGAGGGCAACCTAACTATGGAATTTGATGGTGAGATGATAAAGTTCAATGTGTTTGACGCCATGAAGTTCCCTAATGTTGATTTAAAGGAGGGTTGTGCCATTGATGTTTTGGAGGAGGTCGAGCAAGTTATGTCGACCTCGCTCGACGCATAGCAATTAGCGATTGAGCAAGGGGTCGGATTTGACAAGAGGGGAGAACGAGTTATGAAAGAAACCAAGCCAAGCCGTGCCGAGCATGTCAAGGCCGAGCCAAGCATCATTGCCGAGCAAGCCAAAGTGGAGCCGTACATGATGGTGCCGAGCATAGAGGAAGTGTGTGCCGAGTTGGAAGCTCGGCCTTATGCAAAGTTTGATTCGTTCTTGTCAATTCCAAGTGCCACAACAAAATTTCGACCAAGTGTGGAAGAGGCCCCAAAGTTAGAACTAAAAGAACTCCCTAGTCATTTAAAGTATGCTTATCTTGGAGAAGGAGATACACTACCGGTTATTGTGTCTTCAATGCTTAGTGAGAAGCAAGAGAAAGATTTGATTTGTGTGCTTAAGAAGTACAAAACCGCCATAGGTTGGACCTTAGCGGATATCAAGGGAATAAGCCCTACTACTTGTGTTCATCGTATCTTGTTAGAAGAAGGAGCTAAGCCGACAAAAGAAGCTCAACGTCGACTTCACCCTCCCATGATGAAAGTTGTGAAAGAAGAGATTATCAAGTTGCTCGATTGTGGGGTGATTTACCCAATTTCGGATAGTAAGTGGATATCTCCCGTGCAAGTAGTGCCAAAGAAGAGTGGTATAACGGTTGTCAAGAATGAGAAGAATGAGCTTGTGCCACAAAGACTTGTAACCGGTCATAGGATGTGCATCGACTATAGGAAGCTCAACGCTACAACGAGGAAGGATCACATGCCTTTGCCGTTTATGGATCAAATGCTAGAGAGGTTAGCCGGTCATTCTTACTATTGCTTTCTTGATGGATATAGTGGATACAATCAAATCATGATACACCCGGACGATCAAGAGAAGACCACTTTTACTTGTCCATTTGGCACGTTTGCTTATCGGCGGATGCCATTCGGACTTTGCAACGCACCCGGCACTTTTCAAAGATGTATGTATGCTATCTTCTCGGATTTTATTGAAGACATTATCGAAGTGTTTATGGATGATTTTAGTGTGTATGGAGGCACCTTCGATGCATGTTTGGGGAACTTGGAGAAGATACTTGAGAGGTGTGTAGAGACAAATCTTGTGCTTAATTGGGAGAAGTGTCACTTCATGGTCACGCAAGGCATTGTTCTAGGGCACATAATTTCGGCAAGAGGCTTAGAGGTTGACAAAGCCAAGGTGGAGCTAATTCAAGCATTGCCGAGTCCTAGGTGTGTGAAAGATGTGAGAAGTTTTCTTGGCCATGCGGGGTTTTATCGACGATTCATCAAGGACTTCTCTTCAATTGCCAAGCCATTGAGCAACTTGTTACAAAAGGAGGTGACGTTTGAATGGTCGGAAGCTTGTGAGGAAGCTTTTTGCCGATTGAAGACTATGTTGTGTACGGCACCAATACTTGTGTCCCCTAATTGGGACGAGCCGTTTGAGTTGATGTGTGATGCTAGTGATTATGCACTTGGAGCGGTACTTGGACAACGAATTGAGAAGAAGCCATGCGCCATGCGCCATTTACTATGCTTCAAGGACTCTCAATGATGCACAACTCAACTACACAACAACGGAGAAGGAACTCTTAGCGGTAATATTTGCTTTGGAAAAGTTTCGATCATATCTTTTGAATTCCAAGGTTATTGTTTATAGTGATCATGCCGCTTTGAGATATCTTATGACAAAGAAGGATGCTAAGCCGAGGCTTATTCGATGGATTCTTTTGCTTCAAGAGTTCGATATTGAGATCAAAGATAAGAAAGGAGTAGAGAATGTCGTAGCCGATCATTTGAGTAGACTTGTGCACAAGGAGGATCGGCTGCCCCTATGTGATACCTTTCCGGATGAGCAACTTTTTCGACTTAAAGTACAGAGCCTTGGTATGCCGACATTGCAAATTTTCTTGCCACAAACCGATTTCCCAAAGAGATGCCGAGCCACCAACAAAAGAGAGTAAGGAAGCAAGCTCGACACTTCTTGTGGGATGATCCGTACTTATGGAAGCAATGTGGTGATCAAGTGATTCGAAGATGTGTGCCGGAAAATGAGCATCGCTCCATCCTTGCTTTTTGTCATAGTGAGGCGTGTGGAGGTCATTTTGGACCAAAGAAAACGGCTTTGAAGGTACTTTCGTGTGGATTCTTTTGGCCTACAATTTTCAAGGATGCATTCATGTTTTGCAAAGCATGTGATAGATGCCAAAGAATGGGGAACATTGGAGCTAGAGACCAAATGCCGCTCACGCCTATCATGGAGGTGGAAATTTTTGATTTATGGGGTATTGATTTCATGGGACCGTTTCCTTCAAGTAAGGGCTTTCTCTACATATTGCTTGCGGTTGATTATGTGTCAAAGTGGATCGAAGCAAGGGCTACACGCACCATTGCCGGCAGGGTTGACATACGGCCATACAAGGCCGGACACAAGGGCGACACGCCCTCGGATACGCTAGAAACGAAAGGACAAGGGTCGGACACGCCACCCAAACCGGATACAGGAACTTGGACAGATTCGGATACAAGTTGCAATACACTTCTTCTTGAACTTCTTCTTGCCGATTTGGGATGTTTTGGAGCACGATGAACACATGCAACCACGGTGAAAAGTCTAGGCTATGGACTATAAACACAAAGCGCTACTTGGGAGGCAACCCATGTCGATCAAAGAAAAGTGAAGGAGCCATCACCGAGAGTTTGAATTTTCTTAACCCTTCTATTTTTCTTTGATTTGTGATGATTTGTTGGTATATGTTAGTCGATTGCATGCTTAGGAAATTCATTGATATTGTTTTGTGCTTACATTGGGGACAATGTAATTTTCTAAGTGTGGGGTGGGATAACGTATTCCGTTTTTATTTTTGTTTTTTGTGTGCTTAGTTTAGAAGAGAAAAATTCAGAAAATTGTTCCATAAAAATAGAGTGTTTAAATTTGTGTGTTTTTGAGTCTTAGGATGCCCCTAATATGTCAATGATGTTTTTCTCCTCTTTGCATACATAGATGATGGTTTTGCATACAATTAAAATTGTGAGTTTCATGGATTTTGTGCATTGGTAGGAGCATGTAGGACTTGTTGATTAACGAAGCATGCATGTTTTAGCTAGTTTGTTTCCATAATAACCTATGTGAGCTTTAGAGCCAATTTGCTTTCTTCTTGAGTGATAAAAAGATCAAATTCGATAGATTCATAGGAAGCATGAAACCTCATAATTCTTTGATTATTCGATGACTATGTGCCATAGCTTTTTAATGAACTCTAGTATGCTAGAACTTACTCTCGTTGATTTTCGAAACGTTTTTATCATAAAATACCTTGATTTTGAATGTGATTGAATAAAGATCATTTAGGTTCACCACCAAAGCCAAATAAAGCATGTGCCCTATTGGAGCCCGTCGTGGGACACCTTAGTAAACCCCTTTGAGCCTATGTTGAGCCTTTTCTTTCATCACCCTTAAACACTTTCCATGAACTTAGTATAGTGATGCCTTTACCTTGTGTGTTGGCAAAGCTTGATTTTTGAAGGCGTTTTCGCGTGTGTGATGAAGAAGAACAAGTGTGGGGTAGACTTAGCCATGAATCTATATGTAAAGTGTACTAGATGCCGTGCCATAGAAAGAAAGAAAAAAAAAATGCTCGGATCAAAAGAAAAAAAATGCCGAGAAAAAGAAAGAAAAATATGGGATTGAAGGGCACGGCATAAGGCATAGAAAATTAAAATTTTGTGCATGGCTATTGTCTTGAGTATTGTTGTAATGTTATGGGAAGAAATGAATGAAGTATGGGTCCAACAAGATGAAATTTGACCCTTTCGGCGAGAAGACATAGGGAGATCGAGCTTTGCTAAAGGCCTTAGTGACGTCTTTGAGCCTCCTTATCCAAATATCGAATACCTCTTAGCCTAGCCTCATTACAACCCTTTTATTGATCTTTTTCATGATTCTTAAGATGGTTAAACTTGATTTGTGGAGATTATCTCAAGAGTAAGCTTATGGTTTTGGTTCATTGGTGCATATAGTTATCATATGAGGTTTTTCCATCAAAATTTACAAAGTGCTTTTCGTTTCTTTGATATATGCAAGTCACTCTTCGTAATTCATTATCTTTCGCTTGCATATACTTATGAGTGAATGCCATACTTCGAGTGAAAAGAAGAGAGTATGCCTAGTGAGGAGGATTGGATTAGCTTAACATGTCTACATGCTTACTTTTGTTCTTCTATGTTCTTATTGATGCCACATGTTCATGAAGCTTGGAATTTTCGTGCTTAGCATTCTCGTGCATTAACTTGAAAGCTATGTGTACATACGAGCCTGAGACAAATTGTTAGGGGCAATAGTTTGTTTAGAGTCTTAGTTTAATTTAGTTTGCTAAGGGACTAGCAAAGGATAAGTGTGGGGTAGTTGATAGGAGCACAATGTGTGACGATATTACATGCTTATGCCCTCGTTTATGCTTTGTTTAACCCTTATTTGTCTAAGATCGAGTCATAATATAGTTAGTGTCAATTTTGGTAGAGTTTTGTGAAAAGTGGTTAAGAATCCGAAAAATGACTAAAGTTTGAGAAATCTGGAAAATATTGCAAAATGAGTCTTTTTCGTAATTTTGAGATGTGCAAAAGTATGACCTATCCTTGTCCGAATTCCATGAAATCTTGTGTGCTTCATATTCATATGTTGAGGAATGTTGTGTTAAAATTTCAGATCATTCGGAGTTCGGGAAGTCACCCAAAACTTGGCTGCAAAACGGCAGTCCGAACATTCCAATCCAGGGGCTTCCAGGATTTTCCTGGGACTGTGTCCCAACTTCGAAAAACCATTCCCGACGACTTACTTGGAATTTGGCTGAGATATTTTATGGGGAGATGGCCCTATGTGTCTAGTTTACGTGAGACTTGGAATCGCATCAATCGGAGCTCCACGGAGGAAGATAAGCCGGAATTACTACAACAAGGTCAAATCTGCCGATTCCAGGAACCTACTGCCCCCTTTTTGTGTTTTCTGTTTTTAATGGACCAAATGGTGCACAAATGCATATGTGAAGATGGTCCAAGCTTTATGAAGGGAAGAGGAAGACACTAGGCCATGGCATTGAAGAAAAGCATGAAGAAACAAGTTCTCCTAGTCACACTAGGAGAAGCTGCCGATTCTGGCAGATTGCTGCCTCTGTGTGCTGCCGGCATTGTGGGGCATTTTCAATGGATCAAGGCCTATCAATTGAAGTCCAAGATCATACAAGAAGTCCATGAAGATGTGCAGCCCAAGCCTTGAAGAAAAATCAGAAAAAGAAAATCAAGAATGCAAATACTTATTCAACAAGGAAACATAAACCTAGTAGGAAAACCAAAACCTACCTTTTTGCATTCTTGTGGCCGGCAGCCTCTCACCCCTATTCCTCTATATATAGCCATCTCTTATTCAGAAAAATCATCATCTCATCTCTTGCAAAACACTAGCCGAAACTCTACCAAATTTCCTACCAAAGTTCTAACCCGAAACTCTAAAATACAAAGTCACCCGATCTCACCACCACACACCACCGAACCATTCCCTGCCATAGCTGCTGCCGAATCTCTTCCACCACACCAAGACGAAGCTCTCCAAGGTTTCTAAAGTGTGATCCATCCCTATGCCTTGTATTTTTAATTTCGGTTTAGTCACATGTATTGTTATAAAAATACTTTGTTTTCGTTTGGTTTTGTATGATGAACATAGATTGCGATTCTTGTTGGAATTTATGTGATGACTTTGCAATCTTTAATTCATGGATTTTGTATGTTTAGATAACCAGGGCGATAGTATTAAAAGCATGTTTAGGATTTAAATTGGTTAGTGGGTTAAGGATGTTCCTTATAAACCGAAACATTAGTTGTGTTTAAGCATTTGTTGTTTGCATGTAAATCTAGGTGTTAGGTTTCATCTAACCTGAGTAGAATGAATAAAACTATAGGCCTAGCGGTTGTTTTGATTTGTTGTGCTCACCTAGGGTATAAAACCTTAGCTAAAACTTGCATGTTAAATAAGATGATTGACAACCTTGCTTATTTGCATGTTTTCGATTTAAGACTCTTGTGCGATATATGTTAAGTCTTAACCGGATTAGCATAAAAATCTTTAGGGCTAGAGCGAAAGTTTGTCCTAAAAGAACTTGAGGAAGTCTAGTAACTAGGTACAGAGCGAGAGCTCTAGTTGCGGTCGAAACGAATTTGAATTTTGAACATGCTAAATACTTGTCTCTTACCTTCTTGCATATGAATCTATGTTTTAAAGAGTGTTTTGTGTTATGTGATGCGTGAGAGATGATGATCAAACTTGTAAATATTAGATCTAGGATTTTATTTTCTGTTTTTATTGTTGCCGAACCTAGCAATAGAGGCAGTTTGCTGCCGAATCACTTTATACCCCCATGTGTGTGACGTTTCTTGTATATATGTGAATATGTTTGTGTCTAACAATTTCATATTTCAGGTACCCTTAATCCCCGGCCTAGAACGATCCCTACTTGCTCATACTACTAACGATATTTTGTAGGGTTATTATTGCATGCGAGCTACGGCTCCCATCAATGAGCTTATTGCAATATGTATGCAAGAACATGAGAGGCTGAAGAAGAATGAGGCTACTTTTGTGAACCTTGTCACTAAGCCTCAGTGGAAGAAGGGCAAGGGTGGGAATCAGTATAAACCAAACCTCCATAAAAAGCCTGAGAATCTAAAAGAGAAGAAGGGAGCTTTTAAGTGCTTCTTTTGCAAGCGCGAAGGTCACATGAAGAGAGAATGTGAGGCCTACAAGACCTGGAAGGCAGCCAAGGCCGAATGAAGTTAGTATCTATGTTGGAACCGGGATGAAGGGTAGTTGTCAAGGCAATAAGGAGTGAACTTGGAGTGCAGGCCTAAAGCCTTTTATTTTTTTACATGATGTTTTTATATTTCTTCAGTGAGAATGTTTTCTTTCAGTTAGTATTTTGGTTAATAAACAGTTCGGTTTTCTTGTAATTGTTTTGTTTGAAATAAATATTACCCTTGGATCCCAAGTGTTGATTTTCTCCATTTATTAATGAATATTAGTTGAATACTTCTTCTTCTACTACTTCCTTTTGTTTTTTAAACTTTAAAGAAATATTTTTGGTTGAGAATAAGATTGATGCTTGTGTCAAATTGCCATGTTTCTAAAGAGACTGCTCCTTCTAGTTTAACAGGGATTTTTTTCCCAATCCTGATTTATGTCTTTTGACTGATTGCATTAAGTGAGTTAAGAGAAAGTAGGCAAAATAGCAACTAGAAGTACAAGTGTGTTGCAATTGGATTCATACAAACTTTTGTAGATTTTTTGTGACTCAGACTTTATGTTTGTTAAAATTATAGATAACTACATCAGAGCTTGTTATATTTTACCTTCTTTAAAAAAAGTGACAAGTTTTAGAGAAGTTTAAGATTTATAAAGATAAATTTGAAATGGAGCTAAAACAATGATTAAGGCAGTCAGATTAGAGGAAACCAGTAGTAGGTACACTGAACTTGTTCAGGACAAAGAATTTTTTGCCTTGTTTTGGCACCAGGCCAATTTTTCACTCAGCCTGCGACTAGGTAGTATAAATGGATGTGGTCAACCATACTGATAAGTTTGAGAACTTTGAGTTTGAAGAATTAGTGAGATTGAATCAGACTAGCTGAACCTGTATCAAACCTAGTAGTAGTTCTGGAATCAAGCTTAGGCTCTTTAGGGTTAAATGGTGTAGCATCTGTTCGGATGATCACTTGTATATAGTAGTTTAGGTTTATTTTCGTGTCTTAAATTTAGAGGCAGCTTTGCTGCCAAGCCTTTTATCCCCCATAATTTCGTGTGTGAATATGTATATATATATATAAGTGTGACAATTGTGTGCATATATGTTTGTGAATATTTGTGCTAACATTCTCATGTTTCAGGTACCCTTAATCCCCGGCTAGAACGATCCCTACTTATTCTATACTACTAACGATTGTAGGGTTATTATTGCGTGCGAGCTTAGGCTCTCATCAATTTTTGGCGCCGTTGCCGGGGATTATAAAATCTTGTTTTATGTGAATGTTAAAGTGTGTTAAAATTTGTGATGTAAAGTTTGTTAGCAATCTGTGTCTCTAACTTTAACGTATACTTATATATCCTAACTCTCTAACATGACTTTCCAACTCTTGTATTTTTTTTCTTCTAACCTTGAAAAATTTGTTGAAATCGTAGCTTGTATGAAATTGTATATTCTTGAATTTTAGTTTGTTGTTTTTGTTCGATTTTATGTGTCTTGTGCGTGTGCAGATTGAATTGAAAAGAACAGTGCAGGAAATACCAACTTCTGCCCAAAACAGAATTCGGGCAGTGCAGTCCGTCGACTTTGGATGGCTGCCGTTTTCAGCTCACAAAACCTGGGAAAGTGAGCCATACACCGTTGGAAAGGTCTCTGAGTCTACTTTCTGTAGGATTTTACAGAAGTGAATTTGGAATCTCGGGCCGTTCCCAGTTTCAATTTGAGTGCACCAAGGTCAGTCTGGCAGAACAGAGAACTGGGCAGCACAATAGGTCCGATAAAAAGCCAAACAAAGAGTACTTCTGCTGGTCCGATTGAGGCAAATTTTATACCGTTGGAAAGCTCTGTGTGTCCACTACAACATTTATTCAGAACACTTTTGCATTAGGATAGTGGAGCACACCCAAATTTGAGCCTAAAGGGGAAGTGTACCATCTGCCAAAGCTGCTGCCAAGCTGTCTGCAGCCTACCCTGCTGCGGCCCTGCGCACTGCTGAGCACCTGTCGAGCGTCCTTGCCGAGAAACCTGCTGAACGACCCTGACGAGAGCAACTTGTTCTGCCGAGGTCCCGCTGTGGTGGTCTGCTTAGAGCAGCCTACCTACGCTGCTGCCAACAGGCAGCCTGCTGTGTGGAACTGCCGGGACGAACCTGCCACTGCACCTACTTGTGTGGAACTGCCTGGAGGAACCTGCTGCTGCCCTGCACGCCATTGCTGCCCCTGCCCTTGTATGCTAACAATGCTGCTACTGAGAGCAGCGAGATACATGCGCAGCATGCGCACCATGACAACAAAGCTGCCAATGCAGCAGTGCAGCCTGCCGATGCTGCTACCCCTGCAGCCAGCCCTGCTGCTGCCGAGAAGACCCTGCCAAGACACTACCTAACGCAATGCTGCTGCCCTTTCGCTGCATGCTGCCCCTGCACATTACACTGCTGCAGCCACGCAGCCCACCTACGCTGCCAATCTTGCTGCTGCCCCTGCATGCTTACGCTGCTGCCAAGCAGCCCACTGCCGAGATAAAGGAGGCTGCCACACCACAAACCGAGCACATGGCACAATGAATACACAACAAACACGGTGAAAAGTCTAGGCTATGGACTTTAAACACAAAGCGCTACTTGGGAGGCAACCCAAGTCGATCAAAGAAAAATGAAGGAGCCATCACCGAGAGTTTGAAATTTCTTAACCCTTCTCTTTTTCTTTGGTTTGTGATGATTTGTTGGAATATGTTAGACAATTGCATGCTTAGGAAATTCGTTGATATAGATTTGTGCTTACATTGAGGACAATGTAATTTTCTAAGTGTGGGGTGGGATAACGTATTCCGTTTTTTGTTTTTGTTTTGTGTACTTAGTTTAGAAAAGAAAAATTCAGAAAATTGTTCCACAAAAATAGAGTGTTTAATTTGTTTGTTTCGAGTCTTAGGATGCCCCTAATATGTCAATGATGTTTTTCTCCTCTTTGCATACATAGATGATGGTTATGCATACAATTAAAATTGTGAGTTTCATGGATTTTGTGCATTGGTAGGAGCATGTAGGACTTGTTGATTATGAAGCATGCATGTTTGAGCTAATTTATTTCGATTATAACCTATGTGAGCTTTTGAGCCAAATTGCTTTCTTCTTGAGCGATAAAAAGATAAAATTCGATAGATTCGTAGGAAGCATGAAACCTCATAATTCTTTGATTATTCGATGACTATGTGCTATAGCTTTTTAATGAACTCTAGTATGCTAGAACTTACTCTTGTTGATTTTCGAAACGTTTATATCATAAAATACCTTGATTTTGAATGTGATTGAAAAGATCTTTTAGGTTTACCACTAAAGCCAAATAAAGCATGTGCCTATTTGTGCCCGTCGTGGGACACCTTAGTAAACCCCCTTTGAGCCTATGTTGAGCCTTTTCTTTCATCACCCTTAAACACTTTCCATGAGCTTAGTATAGTGATGCCTTTACCTTATGTGTTGGCAAAGCTTGATTTTTGAAGGCGTTTTCGCGTGTGTGATGAAGAAGAATAAGTGTGGGGTAGACTTAGCCATAAAAGTATATGAAAAATGTATGTATGCCGTGCCTTAGAAAAAGAAAAGAGAAAAGAAAAATTTGGCTCGGATTAAAAAGAAAATAAAAGAAGCCGAGAGAAAAAGAAGAAAAAGAAGGGTACGGCATAGGCATGAAAAGAAAAATTTTGTGTATGGCTATTGTCTAGATTTTTGTTGTAATGTTTTATGGAAAGAAAAAGAATGAAGTATGGGTCCAACAAGAAGAAATTTGACCCTTTCGGCGAGAAGACATAAGGAGATTCGAGCTTTGCTAAGGCCTTAGTGACGTTTTGAGCCTCCTTATCCAAATAGCGAATACCTCTTAGCCTAGCCCCATTACAACCTTATTATTGATCTTTTTCATGATTCTTAAGATGGTTAAATTTGATTGTGGAGATTATCTCAAGAGTAAGCATATGGTTTTGGTTCATTGGTGCATATAGTTATCATATGAGGTTTTTCCATCAAAATTCACAAAGTGCTTTCGTTTCTTTGATATATGCAAGTCACTCTTTGTAATTCATTATCTTTCGCTTGCATATACTTATGAGTGAATTACCATGCTTCGAGAGAAAAGAAGAGAGTATGCCTAGTGAGGAGGATTGGATTAGCTTTGACATGTTTACATGCTTACCTTTTGCTCTTATATGTTCATATTGATGTCGCATGTTCATGAAACTTGGAATTTTCGTGCTTAGCATTCTCATGCATTAACTTGAAAGCTATGTGTACATACGAGCCTGAGACAAATTGTTAGGGGCAATAGTTTGTTTAGAGTCTAGTTTAATTTAGTTTGCTAAGGGACTAGCAAAGGATAAGTGTGGGGTAGTTGATAGGAGCACAATGTGCGACGATATTACATGCTGATGCCCTCGTTTATGCTTTGTTTAACTCTTATTTGTCTAAGATAGAGTCATAATATAGTTTAGTGTTGATTCGGTAGAGTTTTAATCAAATATGCTTTAGAATCCGAAAAATGACTAAGTTTAAGAAATCTGGAAAATAATGTAAAATATGTCTTTTTCGTGATTTTGAGATGAATGAAACTGTGATCTATCCTTGTCCGAATTCTATGAAATTTGGCGTGCTTAATATTCATATGCTGAGGAATGTTGTGTTAAAATTTCAGATCAATCGGAGTTCGGGAAGTCGCCCAAAAGTTGGCTGCAAAAGGGCAGTCCGAACATTCCAATCCAGGGGCTTCCAGGAAATTCCTGGGACTGTGTCCCAACTTCGAAAAATCATTCCCGACGACTTGCATGGAATTTGGCCGAGATATTTTATGAGGAGATGGCCCTATGTGTCTAGTTTACGTGAGACTTGGAATCGCATCAATCGGAGCTCCACAGAGGGAGATATGCCGGAATTACTGCGACAAGGTCAAAGCTGCCGATTCCAGGAACCTACTGCCCCCTTTTTGTGTTTTCTGTTTTTGATGGACCAAATGGTGTACAAATGCATATGTGAAGATGGTCCAAGCTTTATGAAGGGAAGAGGAAGACACTAGGCCATGGCATTGAAGAAAAACATGAAGAAATCAAGTCTCCTAGTCACACTAGGAGAAGCTGCCGATTTGAGGCAGATCGGGTGCAACTTCATGCTGCCGGCAATTGGGGTATTTTTCGATGGACCAAGACATGTCAAAGGAAGTCCAAGACCACATAAGAAGTCCATGAAGATGTGAAGCCCAAGCCTTGAAGAAAAAATTCAGAAAAGAAAACCTAATTGGATTAAGAAAGGAAGGTTGCAAAACCTTAATGAACTAGGTTTTCTGAATCCCTTTTGGCTTAAGCTACTGCCGGCAGCCTCTCTCCCTATCCTCTATATATATCCTCACTTTTTCATTCTGAAAACCATCTCATCTCAAGCTTTAACACAAGGCCTAAACTCTACCAAAATTCCCCAAAGATCCTAGACAAAAACCTAAACCGAAAACCACCTTCACCTCACCTCAACCAAGTTTTCTGCTCTGCCGAATCTTGGAACTTCTCCTCCATAACCTACTGCCGACACAACCTACTGTCGTGCAGCCTCACCCCAGCCTCCATACTTCGCCGGATCCACACGACGTGAAGCTCTCAAGGTGTCTCGAAGTGTGATCCACTCCCCTCTTTCGGTTTAGTAATTTTTGTTTAGTTATGTTTAGTTTTGTCTATGAAACATTCATGTATGTTTGGTGTTGGTTTATATGTCTATGTATGAATCGATTTTGGTTTTATAAATTGTATGTTAAAGACTTGTTTGAATCGATGCTTAGATTTATGTTTAGGTTTCGACAAGAACAATGATTTTGCATGCTAATTAGTAATATGTAACTTGTGGATTTCGTATGTATGGATAATTAGGGCAGTGGTATTAGAAGCATGTTTAGGATTTTAATTGGTTAGTAATCTAAGGGTGTGACTTAAAAACCGAAGCATTAGTATTGGCTGGAAGCATGTAAATCTAGATGTTAGGTTTCATCTAACCCGAGTTATAACGAATAAAACTACAGGCCTGACGATTGTTTTGATTTGTTGTGCTCACTTAGGGTATAACCTTAGCTAAAACTTGCATGTTAAATAAGATGATTGACAACCTTGCTTGTTTGCATGTTTTCGATTTTAGACTCTTGTGCTTAAATGTTAAAACGTGTAAAACCGGATTAGCATAAACTTTAGGATCGAAGGCGAATAGCATGATCTTAAAACATTAGATGTCTAACAATTGGTTAAAAGGCTAATCGCTCTAATTGTGGTCGAAACTAAGTTAAGTCTTGAACATGCTGAATACTTGTCTCTTACCTTCTTGCATGCAAATCTACATGTTAAAGAGTCTTTGGTGCTAAATGTTTTGTGAGAGATGATGATCACTTGTATATAGTAGTTTAGGTTTATTTTCGTGTCTTAAATTTAGAGGCAGCTTTGCTGCCAAGCCTTTTATCCCCCATAATTTCGTGTGTGAATATGTATATATATATATAAGTGTGACAATTGTGTGCATATATGTTTGTGAATATTTGTGCTAACATTCTCATGTTTCAGGTACCCTTAATCCCCGGCTAGAACGATCCCTACTTATTCTATACTACTAACGATTGTAGGGTTATTATTGCTTGTTGCTCGCTTCGGCGACTCATCAGTAGACTGTCAGAAAGATAGAGAAAATTAGCCGTAGATGTTTTAGCTGTAGTTTTTGTTTTTGTTTTGACATTTGTGAGATTGTCCAGGTCATTGAAAGTGAAAGATCTCACAAATGGGAGGAGGCAATGGTCTTCTAACTCCAAACATTTAGTCTTAAGTGTTTACAGTGTGAAAGAGAAAGTAAAAAAGGTGAGATTGTGGTTCTGAAAGTTGGAACTTTATTTTAACTGGCTGATCTATTTACCAAAGCCATGACAATAACAATTTTTAGAGAACATGCCATTGCTATTGTTATTTTGTCTGATTTAGATGCTTAAGAGAGCTTGAGGACAGTGGGAGTTTTCTAGAATAAAGTTCAATTGTTTTTTTTTTAATTGTTTCCTGAACTTGGTTTGCTCTTGTATTAATGGTTTAGCATTTTGCTTTTTTGTTATTGCTATTGAAATAAAATAAGTTCAGAACTTCATATCTTGATTACGGTGATTTACTGAATTCTATAGTTCATGTCCTTGAGCATTTACAATGCTATAAGTGCTGTGATCTGTGTTTTTGCTTAGAAATTTACTGGGTAATGTATAAATATATGAACATATTTGTTGAATCATGTTTTGCAAGTTAAAGTGAGCACAAAAGAAAGTTTTCAGTATTGAGAGCTTGTGTTCAGGTTCTTACATACAGAACCAAAGGTAGGACCGTTTTTCTTAAGTGTTGTGTTCTAGTTACATAAAGAAACACTTTTGCAATTCTGTTATCTCTGATTGATCATGTATTGTATTTTGAATTATGTTTGTGGTCTTCAAGTAGCCATATTCTTTGATTGTGGTTTACTTAAGGTTCTGCATAGTTCAAGTATGATGACAGATTAATGGTTTTATGTATCTGAACTAAGTGCAGATTCTTGTTATAGACCCTAATATCAGTCCAAGTGGGAGAATGTTAGAATGGACTAGATATTAGAGTCTTAAAGTATAATAACTTTTGCACAATTACAGAATAAGTGATGTGAGATTGATTTTCCATATTAACCATGAAACGTTTATTAGCTAGACAAATAAATGTAATGGGATACATTATGGGTCTTGATTGACACGATTATAGAGATAACCAAATTAGTGCAGCAGGAATGAAGCTCAATCCCTTTGATGGAGTTGTGATTGAGTTGTTCCTTGGCACTATAAAAGGGGTCCCTATGCACACTCAAAATAAGCTGAAATCAAGAGACTAATCCATCATAGTCTTCACAAAATTGAGTGCTGTATAGAATACCCTTTTTGTGCTTTAGTTTCAGTTCTTTGTTCCTTATCAATGGCTAGGACTCATCATTAAGTCCGCGGATCAAGTGGGCCGATGGAGGCCCGCAAGACCGATGGACTTCAAGCCCGGCCCGGCCCGTCTAAAAGCTTGCTTAAGTCCGGGCCCGGTGGGTAGAGGGCCGGGCTTAGTTTAGGGGTTAGAAACTCGGCCCGGCCCGTTAAGAGCCCGTCAAGCCCGCTCCATCAAAAGCCCGTAAAAGCCCGGCCTGTAAAGCCCGTTAAAATCCATACCTCAATAATTAAACAATAAGTTACCCCCATATAGAGTTATTTTATATTTTTGACACATTAATGTATTAATTAGATCTTCATTTTCACACACTTTAATGGATATTCACACTTCACTAGCACAATATGGATAATATTTTCTCTTAAACTCATCTATTTTATCATTTATGTTCGTTAAAAATAATTATTATATTAATATCTTTAAGAATTTTAAATTATAGTCTAAAAATCACGAAGTAAACATATCATCGATCGATGCTTTAACTTTGTCGGATTTAAGTGATTTTTTTACCATCACTGTACTTCATCATAACGATCAAATGCTATCTCATATCATTTTTCAAAACTTGACTTCTTTTATATAGTTGTTTCGAAAAGTTGTACACTTGAGTATAATCTACTAATCAAGTTATACTACATTAGTAAGCATGTTGTCATTATAATGGCTAAATTCACAAAATGAAAATTGTTACCGTCTGATGTGATTGTGATAGTTAAATATGAGTAGAGGAGAAAAATCAACTCGTTTCGTGAACGTTCGATGCTCGATCGAAACGGTCAACCATATTTTCATAAAACTTATCACACGAAAATGCTATTTGGTACCTTTAGGTGACCTTGTTTCATCGACTCTTCCAAACATTAAACTCTCAAATAAATGAGACCTAATCAGCCATGTAAAAATTTGGGAACGTTTACCTCCCGATACTATGGCTCCCCATAGAGAGAGATAAGTTTAAATAAGGTTGACCGCACCGATCGGGGTTCTAACTTTGTCGGATTTAAGTGATTTTTTTTTACCATCACCGTATTTCATCATAACGATCAAATTCTATATCACAGAATTTTTCAAAATTTGACTTCTTTTATATAGTTGTTTCGAAAAGTTGTACCCTTGATTATAATCTTCTAATCAAGTTATACCGCATTAGTATGCATATTGTCATTATAATGGCTAAATTTATAAAATGAAAATTCCATAAGCCACATATTTATAGGGTATATTTATAATTGAAAATCAATTTGAATTTAGAGTTTAGGGTTTAGAGTTTAGAGTTTGGAGTTTGGCGTTTAGAGTTTCCAAACCCCTTTTTAAAAAATAATCTATAATATTTATTTATTTTAATTAAAGCCCGGCCCGGCCTCAACCCGCCAAGGACTATTAGATCCGGCCCGCAAAAGCCCGTCAAGCCCGCCTTATATGGTTGGGCTTGGATCTTAGAATTTTTAAAGAAGCCCGGCCTGCCATTTCTAAAATACATTGTAAAGCCCGGCCCGGCCCGTTGATGAGGCCTATCAATGGCTGCTATCAATGTCGAACAAGGTATCCATCTACACACTCTTAAAGTATCTTTGACATATACATTATTACTATATTGTGATTGATCTTGTATTGTTGATTATGTGTTTATGTATTGTGTTTTGTTTCCGTGATTTGATTTATTTACAACAATTTGCAGTTGCAGTTCACTCAAATGTGATTTTCTTTCACTGTCTAGGGCTGGGGTTGTGCTTACCGTTCTCTTCAAACGATCATTTCATGGTTCAGACTCCAACACTATATATACATCTATAGATGTTGTTTGGGCCTAAATTAACATTTACCCGAGACTATGGGCCGAAGCCCAGAGGGTCACCCATTAAGGGTGATCCGATATGTTTTAAATCAGTCTCCTTTTAGGATTAGATTTGGAGTCCTGATAGGAATCCGAATTAGAGATGGTTTAAGGTAATACAATCCTATTCGATATTAGAATCCATTATGCTTGATACACACGTATTTGGGGTTTTGAGATCACTATATAAAGAACTCTAGGACAACGTAGAAAGGGTTCACAACCATACAACTACAAGCTTTTGCCTCGCAAATCTTGCAAGCCTCTCCGGAGCAATCTCTCGCGAACTGCCTTCCACCAACTGCAAACGACCACTCTTCCAACCTAGCCGCAAACCTACGCCCACCACCGGTCGCCGTACACCTGCCGTTGTTGTCGAAAGTGACTTGCGTTCGTGTCGAAGCATCGCTGAGACATATCGAGTCTAGTCGTCACGCCTTGTGACAAATCGAGTCGTTACCCCGGTAACAGTCTTTCCCAATCTGCTAGAGGTTGGACGAACACAATCCGCGGTCTTGATTTAAAGCTCTGCTTTGCATCCCAGGATCGAAGTAAGATTATCTCAATCTACGAGAGGTTGAGTAGAAAATCCTAGTAATCGTTTACTTAGGTCTTGTTCGAGCCTCTACGCCGGCCTGTCAACGCCCGCGTACAGTCGCTTGATCGAGAAGTCAGGTAGTAGAGAGCAGACGAGCACGTTCGCCAGGGTCATCCGTTCGCCAAGGGTGATTCATTCGCCAGACGTCGTCCGCCACCAAGGTTGTACCTAACCCAACGGTACTGGCACGCTCGCACCAGGACTGAAATCTACGTCCGCCACCCCCACGTGTTGATAGTTCGACAGGTGTCAAAACCGACGCGAACATTTTTGGCACGCCCAGTGGGACTGAGTTCAGCGAACAACTCCAACAACAGCAGGCAGAGTTCAGAGCACAGATGCTGCAGCAGCAGGATCAGCTGGAAAAGACCAACGCCGCTGTCGAACGATTGGCGCAGATGGTGCAAATAGGGTTTGATGCTGAGATATCTGAACAAAGAGAGCTAACCCCTCCAGTAAAGCCTGGGAGGACAATTGAGAGAGGTCCAGCTAAAACAGCTAAGCCTCGTAATAGGGGGTTTGAAGCTGCTGCTCCGCCAAGACAACAAAGGAGGGGTGGACGGATGATAAACCCGCCATCTGACGACGAAGGCGAAGATCAAGAGGAAGACGTTGAGGGCGTTATGACTCGCAACGACATACATAGGCTGTTTTTGGAGCAATTAAGGATCATGCAAGGTTTGCCAGATCCTGGTATAACCTATACCAATCCATTAACACGAGCTGCAAACCTAACACCATGGCTCGCGAATTTCAAGCATATAAGGTTTACCCCTTTCTCGGGCGAATCTTCTGAAGATGCGGAGACCCACATAACTCGTTTTCACAACGAATGTGGCCCCTATGCCCAGGACCCTGTTCTCAAGTTGAAATTGTTTGGAACTTCCCTAACGGGATCGGCCTTAGCTTGGTACAGAGACCTAACACCAGGCTCTATTCCAGATTGGCAATCCATGGAGGGTCTCTTTAGGACCATGTTTGGGGTTGTCGAGGCTAAGATAACCATTTAGGTTCTGGCGGATACTAACCAGGAGCATGATGAATCCGCCATCGACTATTTGAAGCGCTTTAAGCTCCTACGAGCTAAATGCAGAGATAGGCTAGCAGAAGATACCACTGTCGAACTGGCAATTGCAGGGCTCGAGCCGGAGATACAAGCACACTTCCAGCAAGTGTACGTGACGAATATGGCAGACTTAACCAATAGGTTAGCCAAGCATCAACACTTCCTCGACCAAACAAGGGTTCAGACCAGCAAGAGGAAGGGCGTCCCACTATCGTACTATCCGGGTACTCTGAAACCTAAGGCGAGTGTCCCTCCTATTTCTAAGACGGTGGCGACTATAGGAGCTGATCCTGCGCCAACGGTCACTTGGGTTGAAGATACTAAGGACGAAGACAACGTAGCGGTTGTAGAGGTGTTGGGTCGCCAGCCGCTACAACCGAAGAACGTAAGGTTCGCCAAGGAACCTATTAAGATTATGACTTCTTTGCCTCTGAAGTCCGCCTTTGAGAAGTATACATATAATGCTCATCAAGCTCCGGAGATCCTCGCCGAATTATTCAAGCAGGGGCGGCTCCAACACGAAGGCAGTTTCGTGCCTAAGCCAGACTATATGGCGGGCAAGAAGTATTGCAGTTTTCATAACATGAATAACTATTATACTAAGGACTGCGTTAAGCTCAAGGACCAGATCCAAACGTGGTTTAATGAGCGACTCATGGTGATGGACACTGCTAAGGAACCTACTTGGACGGAGACTCGACCCTTTCCGGAGGTGAACATGGTTACTCTAGTTCCCAACGAATGCTAGGAACTGGAACCTCGTCAACAGAGTTCTAGATTCCAAACCTATACCTACGACGCGCACAAGGCGCAGGAGATTTGGCGACTCTTGAGCCAGAAGGGAATGACTGCTCCTGAATACATGCCAGGGCAGCACCAAAGCATTAGGGTAGACGGATCCTATTGTTCTTTCCACCATTCAAATAATCATTGCACGTCTGCATGCATAGAATTGAAAGATCAAATCTAAGAATGGTTGAATGAGGGAATCCTGCAGTTTGATAATGACACGGTGGCATCCATTCAACACTTTTGGGTGAATGCCATCGGCCAAGATGGACCCAATGACGCCTTGCGAGCGGACAAGCCAGTGAATCCGCCAGTCAGGGAAGAAATGGTGACGGTACCTAGGGCTCAGTTATGCCTTAACTGTAAGATAGATTGTCGTGTACCTCTTACACATGAAGAACTTTTGAAGGCGCTTCAGGAGGCGACAGAGAAGGCTCTGGAGACGGCCAAACGGACCCATCCGTGGCCGGAACGCTCTAGGTCTGGTGACCCCAAGCGGGCAAAATATCATCACCAAGAGAAAGCAGCTTATGCTACTCCAGCAAGGTCCCGGCAAGATCCTGGACCTTCAGGAACTAAACCAGTAGTAGAGGCACCAACCCCTCCAACTAGGAATGTTCAAAAGCGATATGGCAAGGCGAGAAGAACTTTAGACGCTTTGAACCAGGGGAAGGTGACTCCTGATGAACTCTCCATGCCCGTGGAGCACATACGTGATGCCTATAAGCGTTACAAATCCAAAACTTATATAGACTCTCGTCGGGTATGGAAGGAGGAAAAATCACCACCTCGAGGAAGGAATGTTCATGAAAGGATTGCACATCCTACAGCAGCAGATGGTGCACCTCAAAGAACTTCGCGGAGGAAATTAGCATATTCTCCAGAGAAAACACCCCTCCGCTCAGCTGTTGAGATCCCACCAAAGCCCAAGTCTATCCATATAACCTCTGACAAAACGGATAGGGTAGACTCTGTTGTTTTGAAATGGCTGCCTACGGGGATGACGGCGGTTTCCACACCAACAACTACTAAGGTCCCTGAGATACAGTCAGATACTCAAGAATCTACTCCGGTCCTTAGCAAGTCATCGGCTCATTCGGTTTCGGTTCTCACTGGTCAGAAGTCTGTAAGTCAACAGTGTGATCAGCCCTTTCCTCAGTTCGTAGCGCAGCAGTTAAAGACTGATTTTTCTGTGAAGCAAGTAGAAGCTGCTCTTATACCTTCACAGCCTATGGTGCCTACGAACTTGTCACGGGTTGATAGGGACATGCCGGATGCGGACGGCAAGATGCTGGAGGATGAAGAAGGCTATACATACGGTGATGAGCCAATTCTAGATTGTAATATGGTTTTCATATTATCCTCTAGTCATGCTTTGTCTGCGCCGATCCCAACTCACTACCAGAAAAAAAAAATTTCCTGACGAAAAAAAAAAACAGCCGACGACTAAAAATTTTCGTCGGTAATTCTATAGAATGGCCAACGATTTTATTTTTCGTCGGTGGAAAAACACAATCGTCGGCCATAGTGTAACCATAGTCAATGATACTGTTTTTTCGTTGGTATAAACAAAAATCGTCGGCTATATTCATATTTCAGTCGACGATTTTGGATTTTCGTCGGCCTTTCTCTGAAACATTAGCCGACGAAAACTTTTGAAATTTTGGCCGACGAAATTGACATTTTCGTCGGCTATAAGTCTATATATTTTCAGATCTAGACAGCAGCTGCTCATTTAAAAAAAAAAACGAAAAAAAACGGGAGAAAGAGTGAAAAATCTGTGGGTATTGTTGAAATCCGTCCTCTCTTACATTGTGGAGCTATATATAGGTACGTATATGTGTATATATGTTGATTTTGAGTTTTAGTTGAGTTGATTTTGAGTTAGTAAGTGATTTTTTGTTTTGTTGTTGTTTTAGTGTTAGAATGTATGTATATATGTTGATTTTGAGTTGTAGTTGAGTTGATAATTTTAAGTTAGAGTTTAATTATGTGTTTTAATTTGATGTTATTTTAACTAGTGTTAAAATATATATATGTGTGTGTGTGTGTGTGCATGTGTGTGTGGAGTTTAATTATATATATATATATATATATATATATATATATATATATATGTTAATTAATGGTTGTTGATAGTGTAATTAACTGAAATAATGGTTGATATATAGTGTAACTTAAATAATGGTTGTTAATGGTGTATATATATATATGTATGTGTTAATTAATTTCTTATTAATTAAAGTTATATATATATATATATATATTATTTTCAGGCTATATATATATGGATCCGGATAAGAGTTGGATTTCGCTTCCAAGGCATGACCGACGATACACTACAGGAGTTGTGAATTTTTTGCAGTTCGTCGAGGAAAATGCAAACGGGAATGAATACCATTATTGCCCGTGCAATAACTATAGGTGTCGCAGTGATATGTGTCGATTTTCGATTAGGACAGTATGGGAGCACCTAAAGAGTAAAGGGTTTTGGCCGAAGTACACACGTTGGATATATCACGGTAGGCCATCATTAGATGGATCGCATGATCATGGACAGTTTTTTTAGGCGGGCAGTAGTAGTACATCCAACGATCCAACAATGGCATTCGTCAACGACGTGTTTCCTTTTGAAAGCGGTGTACGTGGGGAACAATATATGCATGACCCGGTGCAGCCCTTCCCACAAGTTGTCAACACTGCTGCCTTTGACAAGTACAACAAACTGATTGCATTGCAACAGACCCCTGTGTCTTCAAGTTCTGAGAAGACAGTTCTTGAAAGTGTGATGGAGGTAATGAGGATTAAAGTCGAGACAAAATCGACTATCAGGCAAGTGGATGAATATCTACAGTACACTTCTTCGTTGTTGGAGGAGGGTCATCGTAATCCTACTAATCACCGTAAGGTCCGAAGAATCCTCAAAGATCTAGGGCTTTCCTATATTAAGATCCATGCATGCGCATTTGACTGCGTTCTCTTCTGGGGTAAAGATGCAGAAGGAAATGACCTTGCTAGCCTTGACGCATGTCCGATATGTCATTCTGACCGATATAAGTTGACGGGAGCAGGCAATAGGAAACCTGTGAAAGTGTTTCGGTATTTTCCGTTGAGAGATAGGCTTGAGCGGTTGTACATGTCAGAAACCACCGCAAACGCAATGAGATGGCACGGTGAGCGGGACGCGGGAGACGCAAATATCATGACACACATCTCTGATGGAGCGGCGTGGAAGCATATAAACAATGAGTTTCCTCATTTTGCGTCAGATATAAGAAACGTCAGGCTCGGGCTCTCAACCGACGGGTTCAACCCTTTCGGAACCATGAGTCTTTCATACAGTATATGACCGGTGGTTTTGGTACCTTACAACCTTCCTCCGTGGATATGCATGAAGAAGGAATATAATATGTTGACGTTGTTTATTCCGGGGCCTGGTTACCCAGGGAAATGTCTCGATGTGTATATGAGACCATTGATTGAAGAGCTTAAGTTATTGTGGGACGTTGGTCATCCCACTTTTGACAAGTACAAGGAGGAGACGTTCCAGATGCATGCCATGGTTATTGGTACCATTAGTGATTTTCCTGCTTATGGGATGTTGTCGGGCAGCGTTGTTAGGGGATACAAGGCTTGTCCAGAGTGCCTTAATGATTATGGGAGCACCCCTCATTGCAACAAGATATGCAGAATGGGTCATCGTGTGTTCCTTCCGGCGGATCACCACTGGCGTTACGAGTCCGCCGCATTTGATGGAACCGAAGAACACGGTGGTCCTCCCAGAAGATGGACGGGAAGAGAAATTTTAGCAGTGCTTAATGAGTACGATTTTGGGCCCTTCAGTAATCATCCCAATATTGTAGTGGAAATACCTGAAAGACCTGAGGAGTACAAATTCTGGACACATAAGAGCATATTGTGGGAACTCCCGTACTGGTATGAGTTGTTGATCCTTCACTTCCTAGACGTTATGCACATAGAAAAAAATGTTTCTGAAAGTGTGGTGGGCACAACACTGAACTTGGAGGGAAGACGAAAGACGGTCCTAAGGCTCGCACTGATCTGCAAAACATGAATATCAGAAAACAACTATGGTTGAAACAAGGGAAGAGAAAAATGCCTCAAGCTCCTTACACCGTCAAGCCTGAGCATAAATCAGAAATTTTCCATTGGATAAGTCGGGCCAAGTATCCTTCAGGCTTTGCTGGAAATATAGCCAAGTGTGTGAACAGACAATTCAACAATCTTTACGGGTTGAAAAGTCGTGACAATCATATCCTGCTACAACGTCTCTTCCCTGTTTTCATTCGACCGTTCCTTTCTCGTCACGTTGTGGAGCCGTTAGTAGCGTTGGCAAGATTTTTCCAGAAGGTATGCACACGGGAAGTGAGAAAATCTGACCTCCGGGAAATGCAACAAGACATCGTTCATATCATGTGTAAATTTGAGATGATATTTCCTCCAAATTTTTTCGACATCATGCCTCACCTCATGATCCATCTTCCTCGGCAGTTGTTGCTTACCGGTCATGTGCACTTCACTTGGATGTATCCGATGGAAATGTACGTATTTTACACCTTATGTTAATTTCCTCATAAATATATGTGATTTAGTATTAATGTATTATCATAACACTTTAAAAACTTGATTTATAGGCAACTTGGACAATACGGTGATTTTGTCCAAAACAGATCCGCACCTGAAGGATGTATAGCTGAAGCATATATTGTGCACGAGTGCGTCACCTACATGAAGCTGTATTTAGGAGCGTTACAGGAAAGCATACCGGAAGATGTACCTTCACAGTTCAATCTTTCCATACTCTCCGACGATGTTGTACTCGGTGGAAACATGCCAGTTTCCTACAAGTTGAAAGATTATGAGGTAGCCATTGCACATTGGTGGGTACTAATCAACTGTCCAGAAGTTCAGTTTTGGAAGAACATGCATCTAAACTGTGACCAAGTAGGAGGTGATCTCGATTACCACAACCGGACATTCGCAGAGTATTTCGGCCGCTGGGTACGTAACTTTAACATTATTCTATACGTATTTATATATTATTGTGTATAATTATTCATATTTATAGTTGATTCTGATGGTTGCAGATGTACCTTATTAAAAATGATAATCACCCAAATTGGTCGCACAAACTCAGACTTCTAGCGATGAAGCCGGTCTATTCAAAAGTTTATGTGACGTGCAAGGTGAATGGTGTGTTATTTCGATGTGAAGAGAGAGACGTCAGACTGAAAACACAAAATTCAGGGGTTATGGCACATGGTGGGGATGATGGAGTTGACTATTATAGTGTTCTCCATTCAGTTATGGAACTGCATTATGAGGAAGGCATGAAAGTGCACCTTTTCAAGTGTAGATGGTTTGACACACGGCCGCAGAGCATGAAAACCGATCAATACGGCATAACTTCTGTGAACACTAGTACATCATGGTATGAAGATGACCCTTTCGTTTTAGCCATATGGGTGAAACAAGTGTTTTATCTTGATGATCTCGCCAAGGGTGACCCGTGTAAAGTAGTCAACACTATCCACCATCGCAACATTTACCGGACGTCTACACTTGGAGTGGCTGAAGAGAACGAGGAAGGTGGCAGCGCGTATCAAGAGCCCAACTCAAACGGTATTCCTGACTCCTCTTTTATTCGCCTAGACACGCCGGTGCGAATTCGACGTGAAGAGCCACTGCTTGTTGATGTTGATCCAAATGAAGAAACTAACGAGGACTCTAGTGGTGAGGAAAGACATAGATTACCCCTATCGAGCAATTCAGAAACCGAAGAAGACTCATCCGATGATTCCGCTTACAATCCGCCGGATTAAGTAGTTTAGATGATGTAATCCTTTCATTTGTAATCCACTAATTTCTAATGAACGGGCGTGGGGATGAGCCTCCCAGCTAGGCTGGGTTCCAAACCCCTTAAAAAATAATTTGAAATATGTTGACTGCTGGGTTTCTGTTTTCTTGATGTTCAATTTTGGTTATATATGAACAGGAAATAGGAATACGAGAGGTGTAGACCTACTGATTTTTTTTACTTTTTTCATATAATAGCCGACGAAAAACACGTTATTTCGTCGGCTATACTCATAATAGCCGACGAAAATTCATTATTTCGTCAGCCATAACTATATTAAAAAATACATATTTTATTTTAGACAGAAAACGACAAAAGAATAGCCGACGAGTACGGGTCTCTCGTCGGCTATGATTTAAGAAAAAATAACCAAAAACTGACCATATTCCATTTTCTATCACTAACGATAAACCATTGCTTCATCCTTCAAATGTAAAAATGTTGTGAAAGAAGATATGACCGAAATAATGAAATACGTCTACGATTGAAAAATAACAAGATTCCGATAAAATCTGTGTGCCGAATGTTGCGGTTAACTGTTTTTTACTTTCGTTTTCCTATGGGTAGCCTGACGTTCGATAAATCAATTTTGTAAAATTTTTATACGATTAGTTGCGTCTAATTGATTTGAAACTATTATCTGTTGAAGGTGAGGCCAGAAACCGTCGTTTAACTAGACTAATTTCTGTTTTTAAGCGTTTAGAGGTTTGACTTGGTGGTTTAACCTACAATTTAGCCGACGAAAATTATATGTCGTCGGCTAAACTCTTGCGATCCGCGCCTTTTTATTGTCCGCCGTTGGATGGCTCAGATCCAACTTTTGTTGATTTTCCAAAGCATAGCCGACGAAATATTTTAAATCGTCGGCTATTCTCTCAGTTTAGCCGACGAAAATTATATTTTGTCGGCTAAACTCTTGCGATCCGCGCCTTTTTATTGTCCGCCGTTGGATGGTTCAGATCAGACGGCTGTTGATCTTCCAAAGTATAGCCGACGATGTTCATAGAATAGCCGACGACATTCAAAGAATAGCCGACGACATATTCTAAATCGTCGGCTATTCTCAAAGAATAGCCGACGAAATCTTTTAATTCGTCGGCTATTCTCTCTCCTATAAAAACTTAAAGCCACAGCAGCCCGACTTTTTCAGCCCTAAATCCGTAAAAACTCCTCCTCCGCTCCTCAAATCAGCCGTGCGTCTCCTCCATCCGAATTGCTCGTCCTCCTCCTCCTCAAATCGGCGTCGTTCCTTCCCCTCCTCCTCCATCCGGCCTCCTCCTCCATCCGGACAAAATTCGGCCTCCTTCGGTCCTTCCCCTCCTCCTCCGGCCCCCTCCTCCTCCTTCCCCTCCTCCTCATCCGCCAAAACAGATCCGAAGGTTTTTTTTGGTGTTTTTTTTTTCAATTTATTTTAATTTTATAATTTAGGTATATAATTTAGATATTTAAGTGTGTTAAATTGTTATATATATTGGTTATATGTATAAATTGTTAGATTAATTATATATATAAATTTGTAGATTAATTATATAAATTGTTATATATTTGTTAATATTGGTTATATGTTAATGTATATTTTAATTGTTATATATAAATTGTTAAATTAATTATATATATATATAAATTGGTAGCCTAATTATATAAATGGTTATATTTATGTTAATATATAAATGGTTATTTGTATGTATATATATGTTAATGATGAAATATAGTTATATTTGTATATAAATGGTTATATTTATGTTAATGGTTAGTATTATTTAAAATTAGTTAAAATTTAAATATTAATTTGTTAGTATGTTTTAAAATATGTTAGTATTATTGGTTATTATATTAATTAAAATTTGTTATTTAATGTAATATAATTTAATATTAATTAATGTATTAATGCCTCAAGCTCCAGATGGCCGATGCACTCAGACAGTTATTCAGAGGCCGTCGTTCTTCCAGATCTAGGGGTTCTGGAAGTTCTGCCGGTTCCGGAGACTCCGAGAGGACCCTTAGCCAGCCTGAGAGGACCACCAGCCAGCCGAAGAAGAGTGTGGATTCATCCTAGCCGCGGAGGAGTGTGAGTTCTCGGCACCAGACCCTTTTAGCGGCGGGGCGGCCGTCGAGCAGTTCACGTCCCCCTCTCCGGCCAGATGCTCCGAGGTCGAGTAGGCAGCTATTTGAGGACGAGATAGCTCCAGACGTTCATCAGGTCCGTATGCCTGAGGTTCATCAGGAGCCGATGACGAGTCGGGCGCCGTCTGCTACTGACTCGACTGAGGGGCCTACTCTCCCAAATCAACTCTACATCCCGTACAACATTCCTGCGATACCCGAGGTCGACGAGCGTGGTGTGCCCATATGGCCTGATATGCCTCAGTACGTGAGTGTTGCGAAGGCATACCATCATGAGCCATTTGAGAGACCTGAGCTCCTGATTTCGGCGAGGATAAAAGGAAAGTCGACAGACGGGTCATCGAGTTTAGGTAACATTTGATTTTATTAATTAAATGTTTTATTAAAATTAACGCACTAATATTTAATTTTATTAACCAATCGTCGTTTATGTGATAGGGACAGCCGCTAGCAGTTCAAGCAGGAATACGAGAGGTGTCATATGTTTTGACACGCTCAGGAGAACTGTTGAGAGCAGGGGGAGGATCTAGATCAACGAACCCCCTAATCAGGAGGTTCAGGGGAAAAAACGCCGCGATTACGTTGGTTGCGTGGGGGCACTAATTAGGGATAGAGTCCCTATGTTGTGGACATGGTGGGCTGATGTGCCGGAAGAGATTAAGAGGGAGGTCAACAACGCGGCGCCGGTGAGTAATTTAAAAAACTTAATTTCTTTATCGTAATATTTAATAATTTTCGGTATTGTTATAATTGTAAAACTAATAAAATATTATCTTTCAAGCATACTTCGAGATTGCCGAACACAAGCAGGCTTGGGCGGACGCGATGCAGAACTCGAGGTACGTTGGGAATTCCTCATCTTATAATTTGAAATATTTTATGATATTAATAATATTTCTAATGCACTTTTGTTTTTTCCGTAGGTTCAAAGAGTGGAAGAACGAGCTCCGGACCCACTTTGCCGAATACTACAGACATGGTCGTATGGGTACTCCAAGAGAGTTCAGGTTCAGGGAGTACGAGTGGCGTTGGTTGAAGACAGTAGACTTCAACAACCCACTTATGCAGGTAAATACTAAACTTAACTATAAATGTTTATTTTGTTAATATTTTAATTATTAGTTTAATTATTTTATAATTATTACACTAATATTTTTTGATGCATTTTTCTAATATTTTATTATTTGTTTGAAGGAACGGTCTCGGATAAACTCTGCGAACCGCCGCCGTAACACAACCCCCCATCATGGTGGTTCTAGGCCATTTTCACAATATCATGAGGAGACGCTTAGAGATCATCCTGATAGCAACCCGTACGTGGAGACGTTCAAGAAGGCTTATCCACAAGCGACAGAACAGCTCGTAAGTCGTTGATTACGATTTTAAAATTTAAATTATTAATTTTACTTAATTATATATTTGTTAGAATATTAATTTTTTTTTTCCCGTTCAATTAGGAGAGGGTGAACCGGGCCGAAGAAGAAGTGTTGCAGGAAGTAGTTCGGGAGACACAACCGAACATTTCAGAGGCAGATCTGCAAGAAGCCCTGCGCCAGGTCTACCGATCGAATGTCCAAACGGCAGCGAGGATGTTCGACGCAGCCTTCCTAGACCGGTCAAACCAATACTACTGCCGGGGTTTGAGAAGTTCTGGAATAGGGCTCTTGAAGACCACTAAGGGAGGTCAAAAGAAGGGAGGCGGGGACAGCCAACAGATGAGGGGGGAAATGCAGAGATTGGCAGAAGAAAATGCAAGATTGGCGACCGAGTTCCAGAGATCACAGGAGCAACACCGCAGAACACAGCAGTATCATTTGGATATGTCCAGTTGGCATGCTGAATGCGAGAGAATTCGGCGACACAACTACGCCGGCCAACAAAACTGGTGGTATGCTATGTTCGCGGCACAACAACAAGGCCTTGAACCCCCGCCCCCGTTTCAGCCGTTAGTTGAACCTCCAATGCCTCAACCTCCCGAGTTCGTTCAGCAGGATGACGAGCATGATGGACAGCATGATGCTGGGGACGACGTGGTCGACTTTAGGGTTATATTTTATGTATATTGGAACAAATTAAATAATAAGTCATTTAGACGTGTTTCTTGTTGGTGTAATGCATGGATTGTCATTGTGAATTGCAGGTTGCTTGGAATGGTAATTTAGAAATTAATTTAATTTTTTTCCCCAAAATGTAAGAATAGCCGACGATATTGGCATTATTTCGTCGGCTATAAGTGATATAGCCGACGAAATTTACCAAATTTCGTCGGCTATAACTAATTAATGCCTATTAAAATATTAATATATTTCGACGAAATAACCGACGAAATAGATGAAATCGTCGGCTATATTTCAGAACAAATAGCCGACGAATTTCGTCGGCTATAGTTTACGATATCGTCGGCCATACTCGAAAATATCCGACGAATTTCATCGGATATTTTGCCCAGGTTTGGTCGACAAAATGAATTTTCGTTGGTAATATCGTCGGCCATACTCTAAAATAGCCGACGATTTCGTTATTTTCGTCGGCCATTCGTTTTACCGACGCCCTTTTACCGACTAATTATAGCCGACGAAAGTTTCGTCAGCAGAAGGAATAGCCGACGAAAATTTGGCATAGTAGACGAAATTTTTTTCGTCGGCTATTCTGTCCGATCTGGTAGTGACTGCTTATTTCATACAAGAGGAGGCGGCGGACAAGCCAGTTTGTCTTATTCAAACGTCAGACAATGAAGATCTTCCCGCCAATGAGGATTTGATTTCCTCACCAGGACACAATGACCATGATGGGGTCACTGATCTTCACAGCTCACACATGGTTGTTCCTAAGCCTACGTTTACAATGACTCAACATCTCAAGCCTCTCTACGTTACAGCAGAGGTGGAGGGTGTCCAAGTGAACAGGATACTCATCGATACAGGCGCGGCGGTGAGTGTTATAACACTTACTACTATGGAGCGACTTCAAATTCCAAGAGAGAAGATCCAGAACTCTACTATCAAGGTTAGAGGGTTTGCTGGTGCTGTGGCTCAAACGGCTGGCTTCCTAGTGCTCAAGGTTAAACTTGGACCCTCTAACGCTTGTCACGGTCTTTTCGTCACGGAGACTACGGTCCCATACACGATGATTTTGGGGCGTGATTGGATCCACAAAACATACTCAGTACCATCTTCGCTACATCAGGAGATGCTCATGTGGGATCCAGCTTCTGATAAATCAGTTTTGATCAAGGCGGACGAGCGCCCTTTTTCTATAGCGACTAACACATTAGAAGCGGATTATTATTACAGCTCTATGCGTCCTCTTGTGATCGACGAGGTTGATAATAAGGGTCGCCTGCTAGGGGTGACCTCTACTGATCTCACACGGTGGGGATTAACTCAAGCTCAGGCAGATTGTTCTCGGCCTGTCTCCATCGATTTTCAACCAATCGTCAACATGATTGACGATTTCAAGGCTGAGGAGGCAGAAGCTGTGGCTTCTCTACTACAGCGACTGGCAGTGTTTAGAGCTGACTAGTTAGCCTCGGATACGGTCGCTCTAGTTGAGTGTATCGACGAAGACGACGTCATTACCACTGAAGAAGTAGAGACCATTCCGCCTGCACCGGCAGCTTTAGACGACACTCCGCCTAAGGTCCGTGACCTAGTGGAGAAAATCAACCTTGGTACATTCGACGAACCAATGGAAGTCGGGATTAGTCAGCAACTGGAACCAGAACTGAGACAGCAGTTAATCAATTTGCTGCAAGAATTCAAGGATTGCTTTGCGGAAAAGTATCAGGATATGCCTGGATTGTCCAAGGATTTGGTCTGCCATCGTTTACCTATCAAGGAGGGAGCCAGGCCTATTAGGCAAGAGCAGAGGCGAATGAACGCCGAAACCGCTATAGTAGTCAAGAAGGAAGTTCAAAGCATGGTTGATGCAGGAATCATCCGGCCAGCCCAATATACACAGTGGCTGGCGAATGTGGTTCCTGTCAAGAAAAAGAAAGGTAAAATTAGGGTCTGTGTCGATTACATAGACCTCAATGCTGCTTCGCCAAAGGATATATACCCTATGCCTATTGCGGATCTTTTGGTGGATGCAGTCGCAGGGCACGAGATGTTATCATTCATGGACGGTACGGCATGATATCATCAGATACCAATTTACGAGCCAGATATTCACAAGACTGCCTTCCGTTGCCCAGGCTTTGCCGGAGCCTTTGAATATCTCAGCATGCCGTTTGGCCTGACCAATGCAGGGGCCACATATCAGCGTGCTATGAACCTGATCTTCCATGACATCCTCGGGGTCATTTTGGAAGTTTACATCGACGATGTGGTGGTTAAGTCTCAATCCAGGTTAGACCATATTAGCCATCTACGTGATGTCTTTACGCGAATGAGGAAGCATCAGCTCAAAATGAATCCAGCCAAGTGCATTTTTAGGGTTCGTGCTGGTGATTTCCTTGGTTTCGTGGTACATGAAAGGGGCATTAAAGTGGCGGGAGATAAAGCACAGGCTGTTCTAGACGCCCCGGCACCGCGGAATAAGAAGGAGCTTCAAAGTTTGCTGGGAAAAATCAATTTTCTTCGACGCTTTATATCTAACTCAGCTGGAAAGATTGTTCCCTTCTCTCCTTTATTGAAACTCAAGAAGGATGAACACTTTGTTTGGGGACTTGAGCATCAAGCGGCTTTCGATAAAATTAAGGAATATTTGGCCAGTCCGCCAGTATTACGACCGCCAAAACCAGGGATCCCACTCAAGTTATACATTTCTGCTTCTAACAGTTCTGTTGCTGGGCTTTTGGCTCAGGATGAAACCACTACAGAGGGTAAGAAAGTCGAATATGCGGTTTCTTACCTCAGCAGGACCCTTTTGGACGCAGAAATAAGATACTCTCCTATCGAGCGGCTATGTTTGGCATTATATTTTGCTGCGACCAAGCTCCGTCACTACATGCTCTCCTTTACCACCATTGTGGTCGCTCAAACGGACTTGGTCAAGTACATGCTTACTCGGCCTATCTTACTTGGTAGGATCGGCAAGTGGATCTTAGCTCTCTTTGAGTTTTCTTTACAGTATGCACCGCTCAAGGCGATGACGGGTCAAGCAGTAACTGATTTTCTACTTCATCATCCTTTGGACGAGTCGGTTGAAGATCATATCCCTTTCGTCAACATGATTGGAACGGTTCCTTGGATCCTTTACTTTAATGGTAGTAGTACAGACTCCTTGGCGGGTGCGGCCATTTGCATCCAGAGTCCATCAGGGACCAGCCACTCTTATTCTTTCCAGCTAGAGTGGACATGCACAAACAACCAGGCTGAATACGAGGCCCTCATCATTGGTCTGGAACTACTATTGGATATGGATGCCAGAGAAATCGAAGTATATGGTGATTCTCTACTAATCATCAAGCAGCTATTAGGCGAATACAAGTGCTTGTCTTTTCACCTAATATATTACTGGGAGCGAGCGTCAGAGTTGTTAGATCAATTTGTTGATGTGGTGCTCAATTACGTCCCTCGTGAAAAGAACTTTGCAGCCAATGAATTAGCACAGCTCGCCAAGGGCATTACTCTTGCCAATGACGTCAAGGAACGCATCCTGAAAGTAGAACGCAGGACGTTGCCATCTTTTGCTGCAAGAAGGGAACAACGAGGCGATTGGTTGGTTGCTACCTTAGACACTATCGATACTGATTGGCGGCAACCAATCATTAAATACTTACAAGACCCTTCTGCCCCATCTGAAAGGCGAATTAGGTACTTAGCTACTAATTATTTGCTCAAAGGCGACGAGTTGCTTCGCCGGGGCAAGGAAGGCGTGGACCTCAGGTGTGTCTTTGGCGTAGAAGCCAAGAGGCTAATGCGTGAAGTTCATCTGGGTGTATGTGGTTCGCATCAGAGTGGATCAAAGATGAGGTGGCTGATCCGTTGATATGGTTATTTTTGGCCATCTATCCTCAAAGACTGCATCAGCTTTGCCCAAGGTTGTATTGAGTGCCAGATTCATGGACCAGTTCAGCGGATTCCTAATATCCCCATGCAGCCTATCATCAAACCTTGGCCCGCCAGGGGTTGGGCACTTGACTTTGTTGGGGAAATCCATCCAAATTCTTCTCTCCAACATAAATACCTACTGATTGGCACTGACTTCTTCACTAAGTGGGTTGAGGCCATCCCTGTTCGAAATTGTGATGTAGCAATGGTCATCCGTTTCATATTTCAGAATATCATCTGCCGCTATGGCATTCCTGAGTGTATTGTGGCGGACAGGGGGGCAGCGTTTATGGCGGAGAGTACACAGACGTTCATTCAGGATTATGGCATCCAGTTTTTACACGCTTCCCCATATTACGCTCAATCAAATGGCCAGGCTGAAGCTAGTAATAAGGTTATTATTTCTATCATCAAAAAGATGCTGGCGGATAATCCCAGAACTTGGCATACTGAGCTAGACAATACTCTATGGGCGTATCGTACTTCTAAACGAACTCCTACAGGAACTACTCCCTACGCCTTAATGTTTGACCATGATGTTGTTCTTCCTTTGGAGATCAATGTTCGATCTCTACGGGTTCGCGAGCAACATTAATTAATTGGAGATGACTACGTTCAGGCTATGTTCCAGGAGCATGAAGATCTCGATGAGCAGCGACTAGACGCTTTGCAGAACATAGTCTTGGAGAAGAAAAAGGTCACCAGAGCTTATGACAAAAGAACCAAGGGTAAGTCCTATGGTGAAGGTGATCTGGTTTGGAAGGCTATGCTTCGCTTTGGCGAACGAGACACTGGACGTGGTAAATGGTCTCCCAAGTGGGAGGGCCCCTTTGTCATTGATCGGATCATTGGCAAGGGTGCTTATCAACTTAGAGATTTGGAGGGTGACGTCCATCGAAACCCTATCAATGGGCGCCATCTCAAGAAGTACTTCCCTAGCGTTTGGGAATTTGAAGAGCCGCCCGCTATGATTGAGACTGGGGGGCAAGCTTCGACCTAGGGCCTCCTACCAACACGATACACGCTCTGCCTTAGTCCCCTTGGCTTTGGCAGTGTACCCTGCCTCAGCCTAAAGATACTAGGGGGGCAATACAAGGGATACTCCTCATAGAAGACCTGGCGGTTGAGGATAGAAGACCTGGCGGTTCAGTCTGCCAGCAATAAACAGAATGTAGAAGATGAATCGGCTCGAGGTTCATTAGTCTTTTTTGTTTTCTTTTGTTATGAATATGTCCGAGGTTCATTTACTTAGTTTGATTAAGAATCAATGTTTATGGTTCTCAACAATTTATGGTTATAATAAATACATTCAACACGGAAAACAACAATATTTCTGTTTTTCGATAAGGTCAATAAAAATTTTGATTTCATGGATGACTTTGCGGTCAAGAGCTTTACAAGTACAGAATTTCCTATATGCCTCTACTTCTAAAATTCTTGAACGAACATGATATGTTTTACAGATTCTTTTGCCCATGGAGCTGTCTCAAAAGATTCCGATCATCCGTCTAGGTTGTCCTCCATCTCACCGACCTATTGGTTGCTTCAGCGGGTGGAAGCAATTCGACTCATTGAGGAGGTGGTGGGAGCATGAACGGTTTGCAGAAGACCAAAAGAAAAGAAATTTATAGCCGCCGTTCATAAACAGCTTGTAGATGCTGTTTTCCACTCCTAAACTCAACCAGGACGGCGCCTAAGCCACTATCCGCTATTATACCCAGGGACAACGTAGAGGAAGATCGTGCTTTGGGGATTTTATCCAGGATCCATGTTATCCAAATGGGCATAATACCAGATTATGCGACTTAGATGATATCCAATACCAGATTATACGACTTAAGGTGCTTGAACAAACATCTCTGTATAATCTGGAGGAAAGGACTCAGGAAGCCATAGCGGCTTGGTGGAGAATCTAGAAAACGGAATAGATATGTTGAAAGCAAAAGGTAGTGAAAGATATGTCTCCTTGCATACTAAGGGTTTCATTATATAGCGAATGGCGAGTGAAATCTAACGGCTGGGATGAATTAGGGTTTCACACCATCGGTCTTGTCAGAGTTATGAAGGTTTTTATGGTCCTCAACCGTTTGTTGGTACGGGGGATCACGAGGTTTGAATTTCAAACTGACCATTGACCATATCTCGGAAATTGACAGTTGCAGATAGGGATCATTAAACGCTAGGCTATTGCTTGAAGTTGGGCCGGATAGGTCTGGGCTTCGTATCAGGGTTGGACTTTGCTAATTCTAATCCAATGTTATATGAAGGATAAAAATTACAAAAGAGCCCAATTCATTCGGAGGGCATGGACGCAAGTTCGAACAGTTCAAGACCTAATCTTCCTATCCTAGCCTTCAGAAATTGGAGTTCAGCCTTCAGTTTCTCTTCAGCTGCTTGGCTTTCTTTTGTTTCGGCCCTAAGCTTCATTATGTGAGCCCTTTGCTGATATGCTGCGTCAAGACGAGCTTTTTGCCTCTCCCGCACCATTGCTATTTTCTGATCAAGATGCTCTTTTTCTTGCTCCAGGCGTTTGATTTCCGCCTCGTCGATCTTCTTGTTTCACAGAAAGCACAAGGGAGGAGTAGGAGTCCATGGCCCTGGACAGAACCGAAGTCTTTTTGCTGGTTTTGGCTTCTTGTTTTGGAGCCTCGCCCGCCTTGTTCTGAAAAGTTGCAAGGAGCTTGGGGAGAGTGATCAGAATTTCTTTTACGCTGTCTTGAGTTGTGGCGGGCAGGTGGTAAACTTGGCTCTCTAGGGTCTGCAGTGCGCCTCGGATCCTCTCACGAACCTTTTCATCCGTAAGATCTTCCTGGTATACTTGGCTTATGAGGCTCCAAGCATCCGTGATTTCAGCGTTGTCCTTCTGTAGGGTTGGCAGCTGCATTAGAGGATCGTCACTAAGCCGAGGGATGGATTTAGAGCCAGTGGTGGCGGTTTGTGGGGAGACTGAGGCGGATGGACCCTTTCTTTGGATTTCGGGCTGAGGAAGAAATGGGACCAAGCTCCGTTCGCCAACATTCTCAGTACTCCTAGACTGGATAGGAGTCTCTATCACCTGAAAAGAACGTGAATGTGATGAGAATTAATACTTAAACAATCTAAAACTAAAATGAATAAAGGTTGTTAGAAGGGTACCTCTGGTTCATGAGGGGTATCCGCCGGGATCTCTACCAATGGAGTTACTGGCTTCACAGGTCCGCTCAAGGAGGAAGTTGGGGGCACTTCTTGGTAGGAGCCGGCCTCTATGACGACGTCTGCATTTGACTCCAGAAGCTCTGCAATGGTCACCCCTGGTACTTTTGGTTCTGGGTCTGACTCCAGAACTATCACCCTTGGTGGTTCTGACACGATCGCCAGTGCTGTTGGAGCTCGGGCGGATGAAGTGTCTCCCACGGCTTTCTCTGTGGAGGGGGCCGGATTAGTCGGAGCCGGAGTTGGAGCATTGACCAAGGGGGTGCGGGTGGTACCTGTATCAGGAGAAACCCAGTTTAGAGGAGTCGCATCTATTGGAGGTTTTCTCCGGCATTGATCAAGAAAACTTTCAAACTTTCACCAGGCGGATTGGATTTCGTCCCAGGTCTCTGGAATTCTAAGTCCAGGTTCAGGACCACTTGAGGGTGAACTGATTGAGTCGGAAGACTCACCTGAGGAAATCTCAATTGGTCTGGATACAGTAGGAGCAGTGCTGGGAGCTGGTTTCCTACTTTGTCTCAAAATTAGCCCCTGAGGAAGAAAGTTCGCCAACTACATCAGACTTATAGGTTGGTCTAAAGAAAATAGTAGTTAATGATTGGTGGATCATGGGAGATAAATGTAAAAACTTACTGGCATGTTGTCTTCCTCATCTTCTTCTTCTTCAATCACTGGGGGAGGAGGCTTCACTTTCTTCAGACTTTGAGCCGCCACAGGGGGAGTTTGAGGAGCCTTCCTTTTCTTTATGGCGGGAAGGGGTTTCTTGGAGACCTGTGGCAAGAAGAATCGGTTAGCGGTTTTTCTAAATATAATATAACCAAGGTGAATAGTAGCTTAGCGAATGTTTACCTGTACAGTATCAGCTTCTATTTCAGGGTACAAAGGACCCCCATCGAGTACCTTGGCGTCCTCAGAGGTGAGAGACTTCCGGTGGCTCCAAAATAAGGACAGGAACCAATACATAGACTCCTTCTTGAAGAAGTGTCCTCGGAGTTTTTCCCACCAAACTTGATATTCCTTTGAGGCTATGCCAAAAATTGTTAACTCATGGCATTCCTCTAGTGAGGGAAGAAGAGAAGGACGCAGAGTGAAGGCTGAAGGAGCATCTTCGTCCGCCGGATTGTCTTTGCTTAGCCGCCAGGTGGAGAACAGATTGAGGCTTTGGATTGGCGGGTAAGGAAGAAGCTGGGTGAGGCCGAATTGGCGGGCGAATAGATGGGGTGCATAGACCTCGACGCCCTGTCCGCCTTTGTCTGAAGAGAGGAGGGGGAGGTCCGCCATGGATATGCATTGTAGAAATAACATTTTTCCCTCCTCGCATTGATCGACGGATGGCAGAAAGCCAGTCCTCAGGGCTGAAGGGTGCTGGCGGTTAAGGAGCATCTGAGCCTCTGAGTAGAAGCCCGGCGCATCCGTCTGGTAGATTATGTCAAAACAAGACGCATAGCCTTTACCATATTTGGGTGGCTGGCCAGCGTAGGCCGCTCCCACAATTTTGTCTTCCCCTAGCTCCTTTGGCTCCGAAGCCAATCCAGGAAAGTACATATTTGCCCATATTTCCAGAATCCACATCGGCCCAGGAACTTTGCAGGTCAGGGGATTCATTGAGAGGGTATGGAGTCCCCTGTAGAGGTGTGCCAAGACGATCGGGGCAAGGATGATCTCATTACGGGCGTATAGAATTTCCGCCATCCACTTGTAGGTCTTGGTCATCTTGGAGGCGGATGGGCAGAAGACGAACTTGTTCAGCCAAAAGTCGAGGAAGGCAATTCCACCGATGTCATCGGTCATCGGGCTAAACTCTTCAATCCATGTCTGATAGCTCATGTTGTGGAGAGCAGGCAGAAGGGTGGATGGCACATCGCTCTGCGGATAGTCATCTTGATCAAAGGGTTTCCTGCCCATAGGAAATCCCAGCCCGGCGTACAGGTCTAGAAGAGTGACGCTGGGTTGCCCGAACTTAAAATCAAAGGCGTTCGCAGATGGATTCCAGAAACACGCCAAGGACATAAACAAGCAGCGGTTTCCTCCCTTGGGATTGAGACAAAAACAAAGGTCAAGGACCTCTTCTATTCCGGCATACTGCCACCTTCGGGCGTTTATCTTTTTCCTCTTAACATACCAATCCACCATGGTCCGAGTTGGTAGAGGCCAGCGGCCAGGGGTGATGGGAACCTCGAAATGGTTCGCGGATTTCCATTCTCTGCAGTTGATGAAATTACTGCGAAACACCACCGGCGGCGGACGGCACTGATCCACGATGGAGGATATGGCTTGGGTGTTGCATTCTTGTTGTTTGGGACCTAGCCCGGCACGGCCGTAGTCGTCAGGTGGGAGAAGATGGGTTTGAAATGGGCTTCCGACCTCAAGGACGGAATCAATGATTCTTTTCTTTCCTTGGAGAGCGTCTGAGTAGTCAATTTCTGAGGCCATGGCTGAGAAGTAAAGAAAGGTTTGAAATTTCGGGATGGTATTGACGTTTCTTGATTAAGGCTTTATAGAATCTGGAAAAGGTTCTGTGAATTTTTGAGGGGGTGTTCGGAAACGGTTTAGGGTTTCTTGAACAGTCTTCTGAGCTCGAATTGGTAAAGTTGCATCGGTTAGAGGGAATGACGCATTCTTCAGGTTTTTAAATAGGTCCGTATTGGGCTTTCTCAACCTTCTTCAATTTCAGTGGACTTTTAATTTCGAAGGCTGGGGGGCAATGTTTGGGCCTAAATTAACATTTACCCGAGACTATGGGCCGAAGCCCAGAGGGTCACTCATTAAGGGTAATCCGATATGTTTTAAATCAGTCTCCTTTTAGGATTAGATTTGGAGTCCTGATAGGAATCCGAATTAGAGATGGTTTAAGGTAATACAATCTTATTCGATATTAGAATCCATTATGCTTGATACACACGTATTTGGGGTTTTGGGATCACTATATAAAGAACTCTAGGACAACGTAGAAAGGGTTCACAACCATACAACTAGAAGCTTTTGCCTCGCAAATCTTGCAAGTCTCTCCGGAGCAATCTCTCGCGAACTGCCTTCCACCAACTGCAAACGACCACTCTTCCAACCTAGCCGCAAACCTACGCCCACCACCGGTCGCCGTACACCTGCCGTTGTTGTCGAAAGTGACTTGCATTCGTGTCGAAGCATCGCTGAGACATATCGAGTCTAGTCGTCACACCTTGTGACAAATCGAGTCGTTACCCCGGTAACAGTCTTTCCCAATCTGCTAGAGGTTGGACGAACACAATCCGCGGTCTTGATTTAAAGCTCTGCTTTGCATCCCAGGATCGAAATAAGATTATCTCAATCTACAAGAGATTGAGTAGAAAATCCTAGTAATCGTTTACTTAGGTCTTGTTCGAGCCTCTACGCCGGCCTGTCAACGCCCGCGTACAGTCGCTTGATCGAGAAGTCAGGTAGCAGGGAGCAGACGAGCACGTTCGCCAGGGTCATCCGTTCGCCAAGGGTGATTCATTCGCTAGACGTCGTCCGCCACCAAGTTTGTACCTAACCCAAAGGTACTGGCACGCTCGCACCAGGACTGAAATCTACGTCCGCCACCCCCACATGTTGATAGTTCGACAGGTGTCAAAACCGACGCGAACAGATGTTCCGTTGCATAGGTATGACATGCGGGTCTTGAAATGTGTGGTTTTTTATTAGGTGCTTCTTTTTGAATCCCTTTGACTTGGATATCAGAAAGCCTGCAATCCTCATGGCTACCCTATTTTCGAATTTGGTTTCGCTAATAGTTGAGGTTATTCCAATTTTGAATCTGTTACTTGCTGTCTCCAAGAAGACATTCACAACATTACAAAAATCCTTATTGGTTGACCTGTCAAAATTTTTATTCCTGCTCTCTTCCATTTTTGGGTGTAATTATCAGTGTTATACGATGTAATCTAACCAGCAACTTGATTTTAGGGAAATGCAGCAGTCATTGGTAGAGATTGGCGATAAGGATCCTTCTTTCATTGGTTCACGTGAATGGATTGGTGCCATTGAGTTGAGCTTTGTTCTCGACAAGCTTTTGGGAGTAAGTATGATCACTGAGATTTACTGAAAATTTCTGAAGTCAGATGCACCCAAGTTTAAAATGATCTGTTTGATATTAAACAGGTCAGTTGCAAAGTCATGAACTTTAGGTCTGGGGCTGAGGTTCCTGAAAATGTCGCGAGCTGGCCTTGCACTTTGAGAATCAAGGAACACCCATTATGATTGGTTTGGAATAAAATTCCTCTTTTTTGCTTGAATTTGACAATTTCTTGCAGATATTTGTTATAAGCTTCATAGAAACAACAAAAGTGAAGGAGTCCTGATAGTTTAATTTACCACTGCAGGTGGTGGAGTTCTTGCGTATACCCTCTTGGGAGTTGATTACAATGAAGCAAGCGGAGACTGCGCTTTTCTTATACTTGATCCTCACTATACGGGCAACGATGAACACAAGAAAATAGTAAACGGTGGATGGTGTGGGTGGAAAAAGGCAGTTGATAGCAAGGGAAAGAGTTTCTTCTTGCATGATAAGTTTTACAATCTTCTGCTTCCACAGAGGCCTAACATGGTTTGAACTGCAAAATATCCTCAAAATCTCACAGTTGTACCTTGTACCATTTTGTAAGTCTGTTCCAAATTTGATGGCAGTTTATAGCAAGTTACAAATATTAGGGTAAGTGAATAGCTCTGAATACAGTAGTTGAAATTCATTCTGTTGTTTGGACCATGATTACAGCTGGGTACTTGCTCAATGTTCATCACCCTAATTTTACCAGTGCTAGTCTTTTTTCAAATGGATGAGTCTTTAGCCCGTACGTCTTTGGATTTGCTTTTTGGTGAACTAAATTGGCTATAGAGGATGGAAAAGATAGGTAATAGATGAATGACAGACTGCATAATTGTGGATTTCAATGGGCAATGAATCATCAATGGCCATTCTTAACTGAAAATTAAAGCTTAAATAATACCAGAAAAATAACAAGGCTTTTAGAACATTGTTCATTGTTAATGGAAATCTTAAACCTGTTAAGAGTGATTTTAACTATGACCAAGGCCATGCTCTAATGTCATTTGACATAAAAGTCTAAAACTCATCAGTATTGAACTCATTACAAACTTTGCACAAAACTACTCAGTGAAGCAGTAAACCTCTTCAGCTATACCTTTCTCAATTCACAGCGGCTGCAGCTGCCTCAGGTGCCTGTTGTGCAACTTCTTCATATGCCCCGGTCTCCTCATTGTACGAGTACCACAACCCCGACGCAGCCGAGCAATACAACCCGTGTTGGGATCATAATAATATCCGGTTCTGTGACTGTAGTAGTAACCTGATGCATCACATACACATAGCCATTCTCCAACCCTCCACCGTTGTTCTCTAAACCCGGGGCAGCATCAGCAGCCACAACAGCAGGCTCATCCTCATCCCCAAACATATCAAACGCCTCATCATCACCACCACCACTATCACCAACAGCACCAATGGATGCAATCGGATTCAAAGCCCCACCATCACTTTCGATATCCTCCAGTATCCCTCCTCCCAATCTCGCCTTGGCCAAGCTCTCATACCCCTGCGCTTCCCTCTCGAAAACCTCCTTCTCCTCATCATACACATTGTTCTCCCCATTCCTCATCATCAACATCATAGCATCCTCAGTCAGCTGATCAAACACCGCCTTCATCTCCGCTGACATCTTCTCCTTCTTGCTCCCCTTCAGCCTCCTCAGCGCCTGCAGAACAGTCTCCCCCGCCTCCAACGCATCCGCAATCCGCCTCTTCATCTTCCCAATCTCATCAGAACTCAACTCCCTCCCAACCTCCTCATCACCACCACCACCACCTTCACCATCGTATTTCTCGGCGAATTTCCTCGTCGTTTCAGAATCAACGGCGTTGTTGAGGCTATCAAGCCACGTGTCCTTCTCTCGATTGTCATCCACATACTCCACAAAATTCCCATCCCGATCAAAATAGCTTTCTTCTCGATCCTTCTCCATGTTAAACATCTCGAACTGAACGCCGTCCTCGACGACGTTCTGGTAGTGAGATTTGTTAATATATTTGTTAATATAATAAAACTGCTCTCATTTGTCCGTGGACGTAGCCAACACATCGTTGGTGAACCACGTAATTCTGTGTTCTTTCTTACATTCGTTGCAACACGATCTCTTGACCTCCCGACGTCGCTCTTTGCTCTCTCGAAGCTCAGCGGCCAATGAAGTTCCGGTGGTTAATAGTTGGTGTCGGCTTATAAGCAAAACGAGATTATAAAGGCACAGGTTTTGTTTAATGTCTATGTCGAAGCTGCCAGAGAACAAAATCAAAAGCTAATTGAAGCAGCACTCGGGAGCGTTGGTGGTGCGCAAAGCCTTGAAATATCACTTTCTCTTACGTGTGGATCAACCATGCATGGTTTAGTTGTTAAATGTGTGCTGGAGTACCTTGTTTTGAACATGAGAAACTTAAACATAGAATTAATCAAATCAAGTGGTGAAGTCTGGGCATGCATGGAGAAACAAAACATGGTGATCAATACGTGGGTCTCTTCAATCTCACTTGCAAACATAAGAAAGATAAAACAAAGAGAAAGTTCAAGAGGAAAAGCGTGGCCTCCGGTTCTCATGGTGAAGTCATGAAGATGACAAAGGCCACTTCTTGGAGTTATGATCGGTGCACCCAAAAGCAAAGAAGAAAGAAAAGCTTGATAAATAAACAGATGAAGAGTTCAATTAAGCATGCTTGCAACCAAGCACAGAAGTAAAGCTTAGAAAAACATGTCTTTTGAGCGCGGATGGTAAAAGCTATTAATGAAGATTATCAACTCCAAATCAAATTGGCTAGCTACTGGTCTTTAAATATTTATATTTATTTTCTCTAAACCTTCCAATTCTATAAAATAATAAATTACGATATTGTTATTTTCCTTATCTATTTTTATTCTCTAATTTTACTACATACACATTTAATTATAATTTACTACATTCACATTTATTTCCTTATCTATTTGTATATATTTTCCGGCAGCTTAATTTTATATATTTAAAAAAAAACATATTATAAAAAAGGACCATCTCACTTTGAAATTGAGAAAAAAAAACCCATTCTTTTTCACTTCATAAAAAATGACATAATTTTAATATCTTCATGATAAAAAAAAATGGGTTTTTATAATTTAGGGCATTTGAAGGCCCAAAATTATGAAAAAGGCCTTAACTTTGTGCTGATCATAAAAAAAGACACTATTTAACAAATAACCAAAAAAACATGATATAATTACGAAATATGCCATTATAACGGTTTTAGAATTGATCCGTTACTGAAAACGGAGTGGTTCGATTATGACATCCGCCAGGCCACCATCCTCGCCGCCCGCACAGTCGCCGACGCGAGTATAAATAGCGAAGCTTGGGAGGCTTTGCGTGATCGATTCCGTTTCAGAGAGAGAAAGAGAGAGAGAGAAACGCAGTGAGCTAGATAGAGAGAGAAAATGGCGAAGAGAAAGCAGCGAACCGGAGCGGTTCAGCCTCAGCCTCTGAAGACGCAGAAGCGTATGCGCAGAGCTAAGCCGATTTGCTCCTGTAGCTCTCCTCATTTCACTTCTTCTGGCCCAGCCTTCACCTGGTGAGATCTCTCTCTCTCTCTCTCTCTCTCTCTCTCTCTCTCTCTGTTTGAATTTGAATTTTGGAGAACCAGTTTGAATTCGTGGATTTGGATTTTGCATATGTGTGTGGTTTTGCTTGTGATTTGAATTTTGCTTTGGTGAATTTTGAGCTTGAATCTGTGTTTTCTGTGTGAATTTACTTGAGAAATGAAGGAAATATGAAGAATCGGAGCTTCGATTTGAATTTTCTGAACTTCGTTTGAATTTCGAAGCTAAATCACGAGCTTCGTGTGAATTTTCATCTTCGAGCTTGAGCTCGATCTGGATTTTGATCTTGTATCTCTGTGTAGATTTGGTTAACGCGGATCTGAGCTTAGAATGGTGCTGGAATGTTTTTCCGACAAGTCCATGGTGCTGAAATGTTACTTTCTTACGTATTCGTACTAACCTTGATGTGTTCTTTCAGGCTCCTACTGATGCGAAGAAACCTTTGTATCTTCAATTTGCAAAGTTGGAGGAGGATTATGGTTTAGCAAAATGGGCTATGAATGTGTATGATGAAGCAACTAAGGCTGTTCCAGACCATGAGAAGTTGAGGTAGCATGTATGAAATGTATATTGCCCGTGCAGCTGAGATCTTTGGGATTCCCAAAACAAGGGATATATATGTGCAAGCAATAGAATCTGGTCTCCCTAACAAAGATGTGAAGACAATGTGCTTAAAGTTTGCTGAGATCGAAAAGAGCTTGGGCGAAATTGATCGAAAATTCGATTCGAGGTTGTTTACCGATTTGGTAATGTTATTTTGTGCTGTTATTGCTTGAAATTAGTATGGTGGGTGTGCATTGCTGCTTAATAAGGGTAGGGTGGTGATAGCAGTGGAGTTTTGGATCAAGTTATGAGTTTTATATAGTTTTGGTTAGTTATGCAATAGCTTCTGCGGCTAGAGTTTGGTTAATTTGATAGAGCTGTTTGGTATTAGTATCAGTTTTTTTGCTTCTGGTCAGATGACAAAGAAGTTGGGTTGCTGTCTTTGCTCTATGTAAATGCTGAAATCCAATTGCATTTCATTCCAGGCTGATTTGGTCTCTAGTACTGGTGACTTTCTTTTCCTTGTGGCTTTTTCTGTTTACAGCTCTTGGTTGCACTTGTGAGTGCCTATAGGTATGAAGGACCAAAGGTTAAAAATGACACTGCAAAATCTAAAGCCCAAACACTGTGTCATGCCATTAAGAATGCAGATAACACCAGCCCCATCGAAGATGATGAGGTGATTATGATACTATCAACAAGGAGCAAGGCTCATCTCCAAGAAGTATATAAACACTACAAGGAGATTTATGGCCACAACATTGATGAGGTATGTATGACAATACAAAATGAATTTGAGCTGCAAAACATTATATTCTGGACTCTAGTCTTTATACAGCTGCTTGCATTTTAGAGTGACAATGTTGACCTTATAGGCATTGATTCCTAATGACGACTGCTTTGTTTAGGATCTTGATGCTAATTTGAGGTTGAAGGAAACGGTACAATGCCTATATACTCCTCAGACATATTTCAGCAAGATAAGGCAAAACTGCAATCAGATTACATAGCATATAAACATTCTCATGTCATCCGGATATCTGGCCATTTTGGATGACATTCTTCAATTCTTTTCCTCAGGTGTTGGAATTGTCTTTGAGGAATGATGTGGATAAGAACACCAAAAAGGGTCTGACTAGAGTAATTGTGACCAGAGCTGACACATATATGAAACTGATCAAAGAGGAGTACCAGAACCTGTATGGAGTTTCTCTATCCAACAGAATTGAAGAGACAGCTAATGGGAACTATAAAGATTTCTTACTTACCCTGGTTGCAAGGACTTAGAATTTGGGAATTGTTGGGATTATTTGAAATTCTAAGAGGTTTTAATCTTTCCGATTGTTTGTCTTTCATGGCTGCTAGTGTTCTTCTTTTGTACCCATTATTACTTGTTTTAGCATTAAGAGAAACTTCAATAAATCAATACTTGAGTGAGTGATTTTACCATTTAAAGGAGCTAGACTTATTAAGATAGTAACTATCTGAGTAACCATCAAAGTAACTATCCAAGTAACAAGTAACTATCCAAGTAGTTACTAAGGTAATTACTTGTTACTTGAATAGTTACAAAGTTGATAGTTACTGAGATAGTTACTAAGGTAGTTACAAAGTTGATAGTTATTAAGATAATTACTAAAGTAGTTACACAGATACACTACCAGAAAAGGCGTCATAGCCGACGACGCCATCTCGTCGGCCGTTTCCATTAATTCGTCGGCTATAGTCATAGCCGACGAAGTATCGTCGGCTATTATCTCGTCGGGATTGCTCCGTCGGCTATAGTATAGCCGACGACACACGGGGTAAGTCGTCGGCTTATGAAACACCAGGTATAGCCGACGAAAAAAGCGTCGTCGGCTATACTTCGAACATTGCCGACGAGAAGATCGTCGGCTTTAAAAATTACGTAACTGCCCCTAACCCGAAGTATAGCCGACGACACTATCGTCGGCTATACGTCCGTTTTAGCCGACGACACTATCGTCGGCCATAACAATCGCCGGTACCAGGAACGGCTTTTTTTTGCCTGAAGCCGGGAGGGTATAGCCGACGACATATGGTAAACATCGTCGGCTATAGCCCTTATAGCCGACGAAATTTGGTAAAAATCGTCGGCTATAACTGTTATAGCCGACGAAATAATGCCAATATCGTCGGCTATAACCCCTAAATATTTAAAAAAAATAAAAAATTTTACTCGGGCCCAATTTCTCTTCGTCTTCGGGGGCTGCAGAAAATGCACAAACAAACATCCAAATATCCAACAAATATCCACATCAATCCATCCCTAATATCCTACATACTGTACAAATTAACCCACTATATCTACTCATCATCACCCCCTAAACGCGTAGCGTCGTCGACCGGATCGTTCGAGTTCCGGTGGCTATGGCTGTCCTGATCGGCTGGCGTACTCCGATGCGGGGGGGGGAGTGGGGACGACGAACTGGGGCATCTGTGGCGGAGGCGGGGGCTGGAGTCCAGCCTGCTGGGCCTCCCAAGACTGCTGCATCCATCGGTACATCTCCGCCACAGATGCGTCTCTGGCCTGCTGCGCCGAAGCCTCCACGGCCCTCGCCAACTCCGCCTGCTGGAGCGCCTCCACCGCCCTCGCCAACTCCGCCTGACTCCTCTGCAGCTGCGTCTGCAAGTCTCCTCTCGTCGAAGCCGCACGCTGCGTGCTGGGATTGGCCGGCGTGAACTTGAGAACCCCATCTCCCGCCGCGCCTAGGCCTCTCTGGTAGAAGTAGTTGTTCCCCGTCCCTACCGCCGCGTGCATGATCTGAGAGGCCAAGCGCGGCTCAAGGGTGTCGATCGTGGAGGCAAACTCCGCGATCGCCTCGTCGGACGCCCCGTCTCCCAGAGTGTCTCGCGCGATCCCGAAGGTGATCGCGTCGGTCTCCGCATCTATTTCCGCCTAATTGACAAGAAAATATAATAAACGAATTAAAAAATATATATATAAATTAATTTCATGAAACACTTTTATTGAAGATGGACGAATACTTACCACTTGGTCGGGACGCCCCGGATACATCTGCGCATGAATCCACGACAACGGCCTCAGCGGTCGGTCCCTCCTCGCCATCTCTGCCCACTGCCTCCAGGAGCGGGCGCCACCGTGGTGGGGGTGCTCGTTCCTCCTGCGGTTGTCGCTGTTCGTCCGCGAGATTTTCTGTATTATAACAACAAACATATAAACGCAAATATAAATTAGTAACTAAATTAAAATATTAGGAACTAACCAAAATAAAATTAATAACTAATTTAGTTACTAACTAATTTAATTTAATTAGTAACTACTTAACTAACTAATTTAATTAGTAACTACTTAACTAACTAATTTAATTTAGTAACTAACTAACTTACTAACTACCTAATTTTATTTAATTTAATTTGATTTAATTTAGTAACGAACTAACTAACTATGTAACTAACCAACTGACTTAATTTAATAACTAATAACTAACTAACTAACTAATTAATTGAATTAAGTAACTACATAATTTAATTATTAAATAACATTAAAAAGTTATATACTACCAGGCTAAATTTTCTTACCGAGACCCTGTCGCTCCCGAAGTAGGCTACCAGCCATAGCCACTCGTACTCCCTGTACCGGAACTCGTGGGGGGTTGCAGCTCGCCCCAAGCGCTGCTCCACATGGTACGTCCTGTAGTGCGTGGACAGCTCGTTCTTCCACTCGGAGTACCTATATTAACAGAACACAACTGTTAGATATATTCGTACACTGCCAATAAATATATTTATACAAAAAAAAGCAAAACACATAACCTGTTCTTCAGCTGCTCGTCTCTCCACCAGTCCAAGGTAGGATGGACTCTAAACCATTGCTGCAACATTATAAATTAATTAGAAAATATTTTTATATAGTTATAAGGACTGAATTCATAATTGTTTATTTTCTATAATAAAAATCATATTTAACTCACCGACAGTGCATTGTACACTCGCACCTTGATCTCATCAGGCACAGAGCCCCAGTCGGGCCACAACAGTGGGACCCTGTCCCGCACGAGCATGCCCGTCGCGTTGATGTACATGGTGGTGGTGTCTCTCCGCTCAATCGGGCGTCCATCCTCACCGGGACCGGGCAGGATCTCTCTGATCCCACCGGCCAGCTCCCTCTCCAGGGTCGACATGTTCGCTGGCCCTCTGGTCCGTCTCGTCCCCGCGGGTTTATTGACGAGGACGCCTGTTAAAATGAACACATAGTTAAATAATTATTTAAACTAACTAATTAAATAATTAATTAAAAAATCTAAATAATTAATTAAACTAACCAATTACCTGCGTCGTTGTACTGCTTGTCCTTCTCACGAACGGCCCACAGGCCGCGGCAGTCCTCTGAGTCGAAAGGACTGTAGAAGTAGGCCTCCTCCCAGGGAATCTCGTGGGGCCGGTCGTGCCTCCAAATCTGCCTCCCCCTAGCGTCGTACTCAGGGATGGCAGGGAGGAACTGGACCATGTACATCCCCGATGGCGGAGACATACGGGGCGTGGACCCTGAGGGGCCTGCTCCCCCTGACGGTGGGCCCCGTAGCTGTGGACGCTGTCGCTGTGGGGGGACAGGGAGCATCTCTGGAGGGTCCAGATCGGCGCACGGTGGGGTCGGCTGCCGATCCTGGAACAGTGCTGAAGTGCACTGGGGTCTGGTGGCTCTGCGTCCTCCTCCGACACTCGAGTCAGGGCCCGCTCCCGTCGACTCATACGAGGAGCCCCCACGTGGATCGCTCGGCGTCAATCCCATCAACGTCTCCTCTCGTCGACTCAAAGGCCGGCCTAGGCCCCGACGACCGCTGGATCCGCTCCCCCCACGGCTGGATCCTGCCTGAGCGTCGGGGTCGCTCTCGGTCCGTCTGCCAAGCCATCGGTCTACAAAGCGCCGGTTTCCTGCACAATTAGTATATAAATTCCATAAATTGCACAAAAATTCCACAAAACAAAATTAAAACCATCATTCAATGTATATATACCTAATTATATATATACGTACCTAAATATATTTATACCTAATTATATATATATATTCCGAAATATAACACAAAATTCCTTAAATTTCACAAAAAAATAAAAAACTTTTTTAAATATATATACACCTAATTATATATATACATAACTATATTTATACCTAATTATATATATATATATATATATATTCCGAAAAATATATATATATATATCGTCATAAAAATGAAAAAAAATATTTATACCTAATTATATATAAATTAGTATATAAATTAGTATACTAGTATATAAATTCAACAAAATTCCACAATTAGTATATAAAAACCGTAAATTTAACAAAAAATCCACAAAATTAGTATATAAATTCCACAAAATTAACAAATTTAACAAAAAATCCACACAATTCCATAAATTTCACAAAAACCCTAAATTCCACAAAAAATTCACAAAAACCCTAAAATTCACAAAATTCGACAAAATTAATAAAAACCGTAAATGAGGCTCGATCGGGACTACCTGACATGGTGGTGCAGTCTGGACGAGGACCGGTGGTGCGGTGCGGCGGCGGCGGCGGCAGGGGCGGCGGCGGCAGGGGGTTTCGGGTCGGCTAGGGGCGGCTGCGGCTGGGCGGCTGCAGCAGGGGCGGCAGAGGCGACGCAAGGCAGGGGCGGCTACGGCGGCTCGGGACGGCGGCTCGGGGCGGCGGCGGCAGGGGGTTTCGGGTCGGGGAGGGGTCGGGCACGACGGGGAGGGGGCGGGGAGGGGGAGGGTAGGGAGGGGGAGGCTCGGTCGGCGTCGGTGGTGGTCGGTCGGCGTCGGGGAGGGACGGGCGGCTGCGGCAGTGGGGATTTAGGGATTTAGGGTTTCTGGAAAATGAGGGAGGCGCCCTCTGTTTCGGTTTAAATCGAAGGACTATAGCCGACGATGTTATTTTAATTCGTCGGCTATAGTTATAGCCGACGAATTTCGTCGGCTATACTCTGACGGGCCGGGCCGAAATCCGGGCCGGGCCGAAGTTGGGCTTTGCGGGCCGGTTATAGCCGACGAAGTTAAGTATATCGTCGGCTATAATATGCATATCGTCGGCTATAATATGAATCTCGTCGGCTATACTTTACGCTCTCAGCAGCCGTCAGATCTCGCCCATCCAACGGCGGACAATGAAACGGCGCGGATCGCAAGAGTTTAGCCGACGAAGTTAAGGATTTCGTCGGCTATTCCCTGGTCAACTGCTTGGTCAAACCTCTAAACGCTTTAAAACGGCAATTGGCCCGTCTAGATGACGTTTTTTGGCCTGACCTTCAACAGAGAATAGTTTCAAATCGATGCGACGCAACTAACCGTATAAAAATTTTCCTCCAAATATTTACCGACCGTCAGGCTACCCATAGGAAAACGGAAGTAAAAAACACCTAACCGCAACATTCGGCACACAGATTTTGTCGGAATCTTCCCATTTTTCAACCGTAGTCGTATTTCAATATTTCGGTCGTATCTTATTTCACGACACTTTTGCATTTGAACGGTCTACGTATGGTAACTATTTGAAACTATACATTCACTTAAACACTTAGTAAATAAGTTAAGGAACATTAGTGCATATGTTCCGATTTCGAATCTAAAAGTTTGGAAAATCTATTCCAACCGTCAGATATCACCGTTAAGATTAAATACATGTATGAAAAAAAATACAACTACATCTGACAACGTTAAAGGCTCGATCGGGACGGTCAAACTGCTTGGTCAAACCTCTAAACGCTTTAAAACGGCAATTGGCCCGTCTAGATGACGTTTTTTGGCCTGACCTTCAACAGAGAATAGTTTCAAATCGATGCGACGCAACTAACCGTATAAAAATTTTCCTCCAAATATTTACCGACCGTCAGGCTACCCATAGGAAAACGGAAGTAAAAAACACCTAACCGCAACATTCGGCACACAGATTTTGTCGGAATCTTCCCATTTTTCAACCGTAGTCGTATTTCAATATTTCGGTCGTATCTTATTTCACGACACTTTTGCATTTGAACGGTCTACGTATGGTTTCGGTCAATATACTTTAGCCGACGACTTGCAAGTCGTCGGCTACAGTATAGCCGACGAATTGGAAGTCGTCGGCTACAGTATGGGCATTATAGCCGACGAATTATGGTCCATTTCGTCGGCTATAACGCTGATCTTTCTGAAAATTTGCCATTTAGGGCCTGAAAATTGCCTATTTCACCTGATAAATTCCTGAATATCGCACAAACAAATCAATACAATTTCCCATAAATTCGAAAAACGGTAATTAAGGACAAAAAATATTTTCATACATGCATGCACCATCGTACACAAATACATACATAAATAGTATACTAAGGATGATAATCAGAATCATCCTCATCACTTGAGTCAGACGTAGTATAGTAGTTAATATCTGGCAACCGGTGCTCGTACTCGTCGTCTGAGTCATCGTCGGGCTGATATAGACGATTCGGATTAACATCATACATGGGCACCTGACCCCTAGGAAGTCGGACCACTCTGCCCGGCGTCACATTATTATCGCGGATGGTGGAGGATTCCGGAATGTCGCCGGCGTCCGGCTCTTGGTATGCGGTCGCTTCTTGACACTCTGTGCTCACACCAAGTGTGGTAGCACTGTATATGTCTCGCTGAGACACATGGTTAACTACCTTCCACGTGCCTTTGTTCAAAGGATCGTCAAGATAAAAGACCTTTTTGGCCGCTGTGGCGAAAACAAAGGGGTCGTCTTCATACACACTAGTGGCGGTATTCACCGAAAGTATGCCGTACTGATCGATCCGTATGCGGTGCGGCCTAGTATCAAACCATCGACACTTGAACAAGTGGACTTTCATGCGGTTCCCATAAATGAGTTCAACAACTAACTGTAGGACACCGTAAAAATCCACGCCCCCCTCTGCACCATCGACCATCACCCCACAATTCTGTGTTTTGCGTTCCCCGTCTCTAGCTTCACATATATACTTAACGCCGTTGACATCACACATTGGGCGGACTGTGGAAGATATCGGCTTCATCGACAACAGCCTCAATTCCTCTGAGTAATTTGTATGACCACCCCTCGCAGCCACTTGCATCAGCTGAAAAATATAACTCAAATCACTCGGTGTGTTTATGATTAAAGAATAGGGAACTGTAAAAGAAAGCCATCTAATATATATATTTATACACTTACCCATTGTGGAAAATAGTCTGCAAACGTCGTGTTGTGGTACTCGACATCACCGCGAACTTCCTTGCTGTGAAGATGGTGACGTTTCCAATATTGTACCTCCGGACAGTTTATTAGAACCCACCAGTGGGCAATCCCTACCTCATGGTCAGGCAACTTGTCCACACCCTTTTTCTTGAAGCTTCCGTATGGTACAACAGAGTTGGCGACGATAGATAGGTTGAACTCGGGGTCATCTCGACTTGGATGTTGTGGGGGGTCCTCCATCGCTCCCAAGTACAACTTGGCGTACGTTACACACTCATGCGCAATGTAAGCTTCAGCAATACACCCCTCAGGCGCAGATTTATTGTGCACATATTTCTTGTAGTCTCCAAGTTGTCTGCAAGGTTAACAAGTGCGTGTTAAGAGCATGCAACTTTTATTTAAAAACATGTATAAATCAAATTTATGAATAACATGTACCTTTCGATGGGATACATCCAAGTGTAGTGTACGGGACCGGTAAGCAACAATTGTTGGGGAAGATGGATCATCAGGTGAGGCATGATGTCAAAGAAGTTTGGGGGAAATATCCTCTCGAACTTGCACAAGATAAAAACGATTTCCTCATGCATTCTCATGAGGTCTGATTTTCTAACTTCTCTAGCGCATAACTTCTGGAAGAATCTTGACAACGCCACCAACGGCTCAACCACTTCATCCTCCAAGTACGCTCGAATGAAAATAGGGAAGAGGCGTTGAAGCAGTACATGGCAGTCGTGACTCTTCAATCCGTACATCTTGTTGTCTCGGTAGTTAACACACTTGCTTATGTTACCCGCATAGCCATAAGGATACCTGCATAGCCATTAACAACAATTAGATTTCATGCATATATAGTCGTCCAACAACAGATGGATTCTTTAGGGAATACATGCCTAATTAATAAAAAGTTACCTGACATTACTCAGCCATCCAAAGATTTCATGTTTCTGGTCCCTGGTGACGGTGTAAGGAGCTTGGGGCATTTTGCTCCTGCCCTCTCTCAACCACAAATGGTCCCGCAGTCCCATATTTCTCAGATCAACGCGTGCCTTGGGGGTGTCTTTTGTTTTCTTCTCCCAATTCAAAACTGTGCCAACCACGGCTTCACCCACGTTCTTCTCTATATGCATGACATCCAGGTAGTATCTGGTAGCCAACCTGGCCCAATAAGGAAGTTCCCATAAGATGCTCTTGTGTGACCAGAACCTATACCGATCCGGCCTCTCTGGAATCGTGCGCAACACATCGGGATGATTGCTAAGCGGACCAAAGTCATACTCATTCAACACTGCCAATATTTCCTCCCCTGTCCATTGCTCCGGTGCCCAGCCCCTTTCTTCAGTCCCATCAAAAGCCTGTGCATCGTCCCTAAATGGATGGTCATGCGGAAGCCAACGACGGTGACGCATCTGGACAATCTTGCTGCAATGAGGACTGGAGCAATCAACAGTCATGCACTCTGAACAAGCCCTGTAACCCCTGGTGACGCTGCCCGACAATATACCCCTCCCAGGAAAGTCACTGATCGTGCCAACAAGCATGGCATGCATCCGGAACATCTCATTTTTGAACCGGTCGTAGACCAGGTGGCCGTTCAGACTCAAGTACCGAAGCTCCTCAATTACGGGTCTCAAATACACATCGAGACACTTTCCCGGATAACCTGGGCCTGGAATCAACAATGTGAGCATGTTATATTCCTTCTTCATGCACATCCACGGTGGAAAGTTGTACGGAATCAAAATAACTGGCCACACACTGTACTGAAGCTCTTTCTTGCCAAAAGGGTTGAAACCGTCGGATGATAGCCCTAGCCAAACATTTCGAACCTCTGATGCAAATTCGGGAAACTCCAACACGTTCTTCTTCCAAGCCTCTCCGTCGGCGGGATGTCTAAGGGTGTCATCGTCAGGCACATTCCTCTCAGCCCACCATCTCATAGCTTCGGCCGTGAAAGCACACATGAACAACCGCTCAAGCCTATCAATCAGCGGGAAGTACCGAAGTATCTTCACAGCTTTCTTGTTCCCTTTAGGAGTGAACTTATACCGCTCTGTATTGCATAATGGGCAGTATTCAAGATCTGCAAGTCCTTCCCCGTAAAACAGAACGCAATCGTATCTGCATGCATGAATCTTGATGTAGGAAAGGCCGAGATCTTTAAGGATATGTCGCACCTTATGATGACTGGTAGGAAGCCGATGTCCGGGGGGCATCGCCCCACCCCATAGCCGAAGCCAATCATCAACCGATTTGACAGTGCCTTTGTTCTCCGTTTTGATCTTCATCACTCCCATGACAGATTCAAGGACAGTCTTACTGCATCCGGGGTACAACGGAGTCTGTTGCAATGCGATCAGGTTGTTGTACTTTTCCATACCACTTGTGTTGACCGGAGATCGGGGTAATGGCTCGAGTGGCTCAATATCAGGGAAACACTCCATCTCCGGAGGTGGGAGTTGCACATCTGGTGCTTCCTCAAAGACACCGCTCTCACGAGGAAACATATCGTTGATCCAGTTCGTTGTCGGATCATTGGAGGAACTCCCTCTCTCGGCAAATTGTCCATGATCATGACGACCCGCAAACTCTGGTTCACCGTGATAAATCCAATTAGTGTATAGGACCCAAAATCCATATCTAGCCAGGTGTTGCTCCACTGTCTCTATGGAAAACCGGTGTCGTGGGGTGGCACACTTGCACTTTTTACACGGACAATAATGAAGTGTAGTGTCTCCACAGTTAGCCATCACAAAATCCAGGAAACTCCTAATTCCATCATGATACGCCTGATCCCATCTTCCAAGGGTAATCCAACTCTTGTCCATCCTGTAAATTCAAGAAATAAATATAGCTATATATAGATATGTATATATGCACGTACTACGTACGTACTAATTAATTAAAAAATTCATCATTACACACACACATATATATATATATATATATACACATGCATCCCTAAATTAATTAAAACATCGTCAATCTCCCTAATTAATTAAACACAATGTATTTTTTATATATACCAACAATATATTTTTAATTACAATTAAATTAATTAATATATATACATTTTTTCATCAAATTCATCTAAAATCACCTATAAATCAACAATCAATCACTAATCTTCAACAAAACTTCAATTCTATCTAACCAATACAACATATATATCAACCCATTAATAATCTCATCTCAACACATATATATATATATATATATATCAAATTAATCACACATTTATTCTAATTAAACTCTAAATTAATACACCTCTGCATATAACCAACTAAATCAACACACACAGCAATATACGTACCTTTCAAGCTTATGGCCGAGGTTTTGGACGATTTCAGAGCGTTTTGGACGATTTCATCGACGAATCAGCTCCCTGATGCAGAAGGTCGATCTGATATAAGAGTTATAGCCGACGAATACCCTCCTCGTCGGCTATAACCAAAAACTTTTCGTCGGCTATAACTATTATAGCCGACGAATACCATCCTCGTCGGCTATAACCAAAAACGTTTCGTCGGCTATAGTTATAGCCGACGAGTTGTCGGCAGTCGTCGGCTATAATATTATAGCCGACGATGTGGCCGACGAAATAGTAGTTCGTCGGCTATAAGGGGTTATAGCCGACGAGGTACTATTTCGTCGGCCGTTTTTTCCCATATCGTCGGCTATAACCCCTTTTCTGGTAGTGATAGTTACAAAATTGATAGTTACTAAGGTAGTTACACAGAATAGGTACAAGGATGATAGTTATTAAGGTAGTTACTAAGATAGTTACTAACATAGTTACAAAGAATAGTTTACTCAGATAATAGTTACTAAGATAGTTACACAGATAGTTACAAAATTAATAGTTACTAAGATAGTTACTAAGGTAGTAACACAGATAGTTACAAAATTGATAATTACTAAGATAGATACTAAGGTAGTTACACAGATAGTTACAAAGTTGATAGTTACTAAGATAGTTACTAACATAGTTACAAAAAATAGTTTACTCAGATGATAGTTACTAAGGTCGTAATATAGATAGTTACAAAAAATAGATAGTTACTAAGGTAGTTACACAAATAGTTACAAAATTGATAGTTATTAACCTAGTTACATAAAATAATTTACTCAGATGATAGTTACTAAGATAGTTATTAAGGTACTTACACATAATAGGTACAATGATGATAGTTACTAAAGTAATTACACATAATATGTACAAGGATGATACTTACTAAGGTAGTTATACAGATTGTTACAAAGTTGATAGTTACTAAAATAGTTACTAACATAGTTACAAAGAATAGTTTACTCAGATGATAGTTATTAAGGTAGTTACACATAATAGTTTACTCAGAATATAGTTACTAAGATAATTACACAGATAGTTACAAAATTGATAGTTATTAAGATAGTTATTAACAAAGTTACACAGAATAGTTTACTCATATGATAGTTACTAAGGTAGTTATACAGAATAGGTATAAGGATGATAGTTACTTATTACTATATAAGTAACTATTCAAGTAACTATCGGAGTAACTATCCAAGTAACTATCGAAGTAACTATTCAAGTAACAAGTAACTATCTGAGTAACTATCCGAGTAACTATCGGAGTAACTATTTTACTAACTATCAAAGTAACTATTCAAGTAACAAGTAACTATCGAAGTAACTATATTAGTAACTATCAAAGTAACTATCGAACCAACAATGAAAAATGCAGGACACAATGCACCACGGCAGCGTAAATATCAAAGTAACATTTTCTATAACTATTTTACTAACTATCTAACTAACTATCTTACTATCTTACTAACTATCATCTTAATAACTATCTTTCTAACTATTATCTTAGTAACTATCTTACTATCTTACTAACTATCATCTTAACAACTATCTTATTAACTATCTAATTAACTATCATCTTAGTAACTATTGGACTAATTATGCTAGTAACTATGTTAGTAATTAACTATCAAAGTAGCAGTTCTTGTTTGTTCAAAAGATGAGAACTATCCAAGTAACTATCACAGTAACTATATATGAAAAATCAAAAAAATGCATGACAGAAAAACAAGAGCTTAAAAATCGAAAGCAACTGAACCAACAATGAAACCGCACCACGGCAGCGTAAATATCAAAGTAACATTTTCTGTAACTATCTTACTAACTATCTAACTAACTATCATCTTAATAACCTTCTTACTAGCTCTTACTAACTATCTAAGAAACTATCTAAGAAACTATCATCTTAGTAATGAACTGGTTTTTCAGTCATATAATTTGAATCGACAGCGTGTCCCTATTATGCCTAATTGAATCGACACAATTCCAATCATATATAATTTATCAGCAAAAATGAACTGGTTTTTCAGTCTCTCAAGTCTATCAGTGGTGCTCTTCTTTGGTTTCTCTCTTCGATCAGTGCTCTTCCTGGAAACTTCGTAAACATCAGTACTCTTCCGAGGCTTCTCAAACTGGTCTGTGCTTCTCCTAGAACTGTATCTTTGGGAAGGAGACTTCTCAACAGTTGATATGAACTTCTTCAGATGTCTAATGTACTCGGGATAAAGCTCTAAATCACAGTGGTTGCCTCCTTTAAGCCACAGCGGTTGCCTCTTTTAAGCCACAGCGGTTGCCTCCTTTACACTACCAGAAAAAAGGGTTTTACCGACGAAAAAAAAAAACGGGCGACGAAAGCTATTTTCGTCACTAAAAAGGGAATTTTCGTCGGCTATTCCCAAGAATGGCCGACGAAAATGGATTTCGTCACTAAAAAAAAAATTTCGTCGCCTATATCCCCTTGTATGGCCGACGAAAATAGATTTCGTCTCTAAAAAAAACTTTCGTCCCCTATACTCCCTAGAATGGCCGACGAATTAAAAATTTCGTCACCTATTCTCTGAAAGTATAGCCGACGAAAACTTTCAGAGAATAGGCGACGAAATTGTCATTTTCGTCGACTATTCCCCTTTATATTTTCAGATCTGGACAGCAGCTGCTCATTTAAAAAAAAACGAAAAAAAACGGGAGAAAGAGTGAAAAATCGGTGGGTATTGTTGAAATCCGTCCTCTAGTGGAGCTATATATATAGGTACGTATATATATATGTATATATGTTGATTTTGAGTTTTAGTTTAGTTAATTTCTAGTTTTAGTGATTTTGATTTAGTAAGTGATTTTTTGTTTTGTTGTTGTTTTAGTGTTAGAATGTGTGTAAATATGTTGATTTTGAGTCGTTGTACGTAGTTGAGTTGATTTTAATTAAGTTAGAGTTTAATTATGTGTTTTAATTTGATGTTTTTTAATTAATATATATATATATATATATATATATATGTTAATTAATGGTTGTTGATATAGTGTAATGAATTTAAATATTTTTTGATACATATATAGTGTAACTGAAATTATGGTTGTCTAAAATTAATGGTATATATATATATATATATATATATATATATGAGTTGATGTTGATAATAATATATATTGTAATATATATGTGCATGCATGTACGTTAATTACTTATTATTAATTAAAGCTATATATATATATATATATATATTATTTGCAGGCTATATATGGATCCGGATAAGAGTTGGATTTCGCTTCCAAGGCACGACCGACGATACACTATAGGAGTTGTGAATTTTATGCAGTTCGTCGAGGAAAATGCAAACGAGAATGAATATCATTATTGCCCGTGTAATAAATGTAGGTGTCGCAGTGATATGTGTCGATTTCCGATTAGGACAGTATGGGAGCACCTAAAGAGTAATGGGTTTTGGCGGAAGTACACACGTTGGATATATCATGGTGAGCCATCATTACATGGATCGCATGATCATGGGCAGTTTTTTGAGGCGGGCGGTAGTGGTACGTCCAACGATCCAACAACCGCATTCGTCAACGACGTGTTTCCTTTTGAAAGCGGTGTACGTGGGGAACAACATATGCATGCCCAGGTGCAGCCCTTCCCACAAGTTGTCAACATTGCTGCCTTTGACAAGTACAACAAACTGCTTGCATTGCAACAGACCCCTGTGTCTTCAAGTTCTGAGAAGACAGTTCTTGAGAGTGTGATGGAGGTAATGAGGATTAAAGTCGAGACAAAATCAACTATCAGGCAAGTTGATGAATATCTACAGTACACTTCTTCGTTGTTGGAGGAGGGTCATTGTAATCCTACCAATCACCGTAAGGTCCGAAGTATCCTCAAAGATCTAGGGCTTTCCTACATTAAGATCCACGCATGCGCATTTGACTGCGTCCTCTTCTGGGGTCAAGATGCAGAAGGGAATGACCTTGCTAGCCTTGACGCATGTCCGATATGTCATTCTGACCGATATAAGTTGACGGGAGCAGGCAATAGGAAACCTGTGAAAGTGCTTCGGTATTTTCCGTTGAGAGACAGGCTTGAGCGGTTGTACATGTCAGAAACCACCGCAAAAGCTATGAGGTGGCACGGTGAGCGGGACTCGGGAGACGCAGATATCATGACACACGTCTCTGACGGAGCGGCTTGGAAGCATATAAACAGTGAGTTTCCTCATTTTGTGTCAGATTTCAGAAACGTCAGGCTCGGGCTCTCAACCGACGGGTTCAACCCTTTCGGCACCATGAGTCTTTCATACAGTATATGGCCGGTCATTTTGGTACCTTACAACCTTCCTCCGTGGATGTGCATGAAGAAGGAATATAATATGTTGACGTTGTTTATTCCGGGGCCTGGTTCCCCAGGGAAATTCTCGATGTGTATATGAGACCATTGATTGAAGAGCTTAAGGTATTGTGGGACGTCGGCCATCCCACTTTTGACAAGTACAAGCAGGAGACGTTCCAGATGCACGCCATGGTTATCGGTACCATCAGTGATTTTCCTGCTTATGGGATGTTGTCGGGCAGCGTTGTCAGGGGATACAAGGCTTGTCCAGAGTACCTCACCGATTATGGGAGCACCCCTCATTGCAACAAGATATGCAGAATGGGTCATCGTGTGTTCCTTCCGGCGGATCACCACTGGCGTTACGAGTCCGCCGCATTTGATGGAACCGAAGAACGTAGTGGTCCTCCCAGAAGATGGACGGGAAGAGAAATTTTAGCAGTGCTTAACGAGTACGATTTTGGGCCCCTCAGCAATCATCCCTATATTGTAGCAGATGTACCTGAACGTCCTGAGGAGTATAAATTCTAGACACATAAGAGCATATTGTGGGAACTCCCGTACTGGTGTGAGTTGTTGATCCGTCACTTCCTAGACGTTATGCACATCGAAAAAAATGTTTCTGAAAATGTGGTGGGCACAACGCTGAACTTGGAGGGGAAGACGAAAGACGGTCCTAAGGCTCGCACTGATCTGCAAAACATGAATATCAGAAAACAACTATGGTTGAAAGAAGGGAAGAGGAAAATGCCTCAAGCTCCTTACACCGTCAAGCCTGAGCATAAATCAGAAATTTTCCATTGGATAAGTCGGGCCAAGTATTCTTCAGGCTTTGCTGGAAATATAGCCAAGTGTGTGAACAGACAATTCAACAATCTTTACGGGTTGAAAAGTCATGACAATCATATCCTGCTACAACGTCTCTTCCCTGTTTTCATTCGACCGTTCCTTCCCCGTCACGTTGCGGAGCCGTTAGTAGCGTTGGCAAGATTTTTCCAGAAGGTATGCACACGGAAAGTGAGAAAATCTGACCTCCGGGAAATGCAACAAGACATCATTCATATCATGTGTAAATTTGAGATGATATTTCCTCCAAATTTTTTCGACATCATGCCGCACCTCATGATCCATCTTCCTCGGCAGTTGTTGCTTACCGGTCCTGTGCACTTCACTTGGATGTATCCGATGGAAAGGTACGTATTTTACACTTTCTGTTAATTTCCTCATCAATATATGTGATTTATATTAATGTACTATCATAACACTTTAAAAACTTGATTTATAGGCAACTTGGACAATACGGTGATTTTGTCCAAAACAGATCCGCACCTGAAGGATGTATAGCTGAAGCGTATATTGCGCACGAGTGCGTCACCTACATGAAGCTGTATTTAGGAGGGTTACAGGAAAGCATACCGGAAGATGTACCTTCACAGTTTAATCTTTCCATACTCTCCGACGATGTTGTACTCAGTGGAAAAATGCCAGTTTCCTACAAGTTGAAAGATTATGAGGTAGCCATTGCACATTGGTGGGTACTAATTAACTGTCCAGAAGTTCAGTTTTGGAAGAACATGCATCTAAATTGTGATGCAGTAGGAGGTGATGTCGATTACCACAACCGGACATTCGCAAAGTATTTCGGCCGCTGGGTACGAAACTTTAACATTATTCTACACGTATTTATATATTATTGTGTATAATTATTCATATTTATAGTTGATTCTGATGGTTGCAGATGGAGCTCATTAAAAATGATAATCACTCAAATTGGTCGCACTTGGTCGCACGAACTCAGACTTCTATCGATGAAGCCGGTCTATTCAAAAGTTTATGCGATGTGCAAGGTGAATGGTGTGTTATTTCGATGTGAAGAGCGAGACGTCATATTGAAAACACAAAATTCAGGGGTTATGGCACATGGTGGGGATGACGGAGTTGACTATTACGGTGTTCTCCATTCAGTTGTGGAACTGCATTATGGGGAAGGCATGAAAGTGCACCTTTTCAAGTGTAGATGGTTTGACACACGGCCGCAGAGCATGAAAACCGATCGATACGGCATAACTTCTGTACATCATGGTATGAGGATGACCCGTTCGTTTTAGCCACATGGGTGAAACAAGTGTTTTATCTTGATGATCTCGCCAAGGGTGACCCGTGGAAAGTAGTCAACACTATCCACCATCGCAACATTTACCGGGCGTCTACACTCGGAGTGGCTGAAGAGAACGAGGAAGGTGGCAGCGCGTATCAAGAGCCCAACTCAAACGGTATTCCCGACTCCTCTTTTATTCGCGTAGACACGCCGGTGAGACATCGACGTGAAGAGCCACTGCTTGTTGATGTTGATCCGAATGAAGAAACTAACGAGGACTCGTGTGGTGAGGAAAGACATAGATTACCCGTATCGAGCAATTCAGAAACCGAAGAAGACTCATCCGATGATTCCGATTACAATCCGACGGATTAAGTAATGTAGATGCTGTTATCCTTTCATTTGTAATCCACTAATTTGTAATCCACTAATTTGAAATATGTTGATTGCCGCGTTTATGTTTTCTTGATGTTCAATCTTGGTTATATATGAACAGGAAATCGGAGAACGAGAGGTGTAAACCTACTGAATTTTTTTTTTACCTTTTTCAGAGTATAGGCGACGAAAACTGCCTTATTTCGTCGGCCATAACTAGTATAGCCGACGAAATAAGGCTGTTTCGTCGCCTATACTCTGAAAAAGCGACGAAAAATGCCAATTTCGTCGCCTATACTCATTATGACTGTTGACAGTAGCCGCAGAGAGGCTGCACCAGGGCCCGGCCCGAGGCTCAGGATCGGATCACCAGCACCCGGCCTCGGGGTCCAGCACTTTATCCTGCCACCAGAGACCCTGGGGCCGAGGGTGCCAGCCTGCCAAAGAGGGCACCAGAAGGTACAAACAGAAGGGAACCAGTCCCACATCGAAGGGTGAGGCCAGCCCTCACCCCCAACCACCTATATAAGGGCCCCAACTACCCTCTTTATTAGGTAACTTATCTCTCTCCCTGCTTACATACGTGCCTTGGCTATATATATTCCAACTATACTAACTTAGGCATCGGAGAGGAGAAGACCGGCCCGCCCGGTATTCCCCTTAGTGAGCAGGATTGCAGGAGATCAAGTTGGATTCACCATGTATCTACCAGGCCCCCGAGTTTAGGCAGAAACAATTGGCGCCGTCTGTGGGAATACGGTCAAAAAGTTGTGTTGCTCTGCCAGAGAGTAGAACTCCATTGATCCTTTGGAGAGATAGAAGCCAGCACGGAAGGACCGAAAGGGCGAATTCAGTTCCCCGACCGGGCCCAAGGTACAGGGGCTGCGGACGGTGTGAGGTTCCTCCTTTCCCCCGGCTGAGACGGAAAATCGAAAGCGCGAATTCAGTTCCCCGGTCCGGCTCGTAACATACAGGCTGAGGTCGGTGCGAGGTTCGCCCTTTCTCCTATCCAAGGCAGGGCTCATGATCGCCAGGAACAGGAAAACCTCGACCGGAAGGGTCCGGGAGAAATAAAAAAGATGAAGGCAGAGGTCGAGCGCTTGCGAGAAGAGGGCGATCGAGATCGACTAAGAGCGGAGGCCCGATGCCAAGAATTGAAGGCGGTGAACATTGCCTTATTGGCGGCCCTGGAGCGAGAGGGTCAGCAGGGCACTCCTCGAGCAGCGCCGCGGCCAGCAAGCAAGGCTAGCGAATTCCCGTATCTTGAGGTAGGGCAGGCTACGGGAAGAAGAAAGACCGTGCATGTGGCCACGCCACTCTTTTCGGAAGCTCTGAAAAACTCCGGCCCGGCCGAGCCCCCGTACCGCGCAGGTCAGGCGTCAAGCGAGCAGGAAAGCTCTACCGCACGGACACTCGAGGCGCTCTCCGCCTCGGTGTCGGACATAAAGGGCCGCATGGAGACCAGTGAGAGGATGGCAGGGCGACCGCAGGGCGGTGCGCGGTTCAGCGAGCGTATTGGACCTTTCCCACGCCGGATTAGGGAAGAGGGAAGATCTGGAAACCAAAGGCCTCTGAAATTGACGTATTCAGGGACGAGCTGTCCGTACCAGCACCTGGACAGTTTTAAGTCACAAACAGGGACAAGGGGCTACTCGGATGCCATGTGCTGCAACGTATTCCAAGAGACGCTCTCGGGAGAGGCGTTTAATTGGTTCTACGAGCTACCAGTGAACTCAATCGAAACCTTCAAGCGGTTGGCTGATAAGTTTGTCGGCTGGTTCATCCTCAGAGCCAGGACAGCCCAAACATCAACAATCCTTTTTGACTGCATGCAAACTGACGACGAGCCGCTACACGCCTTCGTTAACCGGTGGCAAATTGCCACGGCCGGGGTCAGGAACCTGGACAAGCAGATCGCAGGGATGGCCTTCAAGCAGGGTTTAAGACCTGCGGAACTGTCGTACAACTTACTAGTACAGGAGCCGCTGGGGTACGACGAGCTGATGACCGTGGCCGTCAGGCATGCTCAGACAGAGCACGAGACATATGGGGACAAGGCGCCCAAGCGGATATCGGACGACCTACCGCCATCCCGTGGAAGCAAGACCGGGCGATTAGAACGCAACCGTGCGCCTGCAGCCACCAGGAATGGAGAGCTACGGAAGGAGTGGCCACCCCAGCGAAGCGGTGACAACGGTTCCCGACCAGGGAGAAGGCCGTCATTTGTGCGCTCGGCGCAGCCTCTGGCAGCTGCGCCAGCAGAGCGACCACCGCGGGCCTTAGCTATTGCGCTAGCAGGAAAACCCCAAGATCTAGCCCTGCGGACTAGTGACCAAAAACCCCAGAAAGCGATCGTGAACGACCAGGCCCGCCCGAGCGACCCCAACAGCAACCGACCGCGAGCTCGGCAGGTAGGAACTATAAGCACCCGCACTCCCGGGGGGATCGAGGTACACGGGAGCATTAACATGATACACGGCGGGGACCGCATAGATCGGCTCACCCGGAGCTCAAAGAAGCGATGCCTAAGATCGATCCGGGGGAAGGAGGTGTACGCCTTCGGAGAAAGAAGCGGCCAAGCCGCTAAAACCGGATGGAACTCGGTCACTTTCTACGAGGCGGAAGAGCCGAAGGATTTAATCCAACCGCACAACGACCCCTTCCTCATTACGGTCCAAATAGACCACTGGATAACCAGTCGTATGCTGATCGATACCGGAGCCTCAGTCAACGTAATGTTCCGAGACGCGTACAAAGGGTTGCAGAGAGGAAGGAACAAGTTATCCCAGGATAACGAGCCGCTTATAAGCTTCTCCGGTGAGGTCATCCAGCCTCTGGGTTCGGATTACCTACCGATCATCTTCAGCGAGGGAGACAGAACGAAAAAGGAGCATTTGGAGTTCATCATTGTCGACTGCCTATCATCGTACAATGGCATAATCAGTCGGCCGGGGTTATGGAGGCTTAAAACGTTTATAGCCGGCCATATGCTGATGCTGAAGATGCCTTCACCAACCGGAGTTATTACCATACGTGGGGACCAAAGAATCGCCCGTAAGTATTACACAGAGGCCCTGACCCACGGGAGGAAGCGGACCGAGGTCTTCACAACCACTCAGCAGGCGCCAGTGCCGGATCTGAGCATTGACCCCCGTGATGACATCAAGTCAAAAAGAGTTAGGCGATTCACCGAAAAGATGGAGCCACCTTCGGCCGTGGAGGAAACCGAAGCAATCTGCATTTCGGTAGACCACCCGGAGCGAAGTGTCGTGATAGGGACGCAGCTCGATCCGGTTCTCAGGTAAGAGCTCATAGCCTTCCTCCGGGACAACAGTTCGGTCTTCGCATGGTCCTACGAGGACATGCCAGGCATATCCCCAGAGATAGCCGTCCATAAGCTAAACTTATTACCCAACGCTCTCCCGGTGAGGCAAAAGAGGAGGTCCTTCAGTCCGGCAAAATATGAGGCCATTAGGGAGGAGATACAGAAATTGAGGGGTATAGATTTCATCCGGGAAGTCCAGTACCCTCGCTGGCTCGCTAACGTGGTCATGGTGCCGAAGAAGGGAACCGGCCAGTGGCGTATGTGCGTGGATTTCACTAACCTGAACCAGGCATGTCCAAAGGACAGCTTCCCACTCCCTCGGATTGACCAGCTTATAGACTCCACGTCCGGCTTTAAGATGCTCAGCTTCATGGACGCTTACGCCGGGTACAATCAGATTAGGATGCACCCGGATGATGAGGAGCACACATCATTCACAACCGACCGAGGTACCTACTGTTACAAGAGGATGCCGTACGGTCTAAAGAATGCCGGGGCCACCTACCAGCGAACGGTAAACCGAATGCTGGAGCAAGAAATGGGTAATTAAAACCGTAGAGGTTTACGTTGATGACATGCTGGTCAAGAGCTTGACTGTAGGGGCCCACGTCCGGGATTTGGCCGTAGTCATCGGCAAGATGCTCAAATTCGGAATGCGCTTAAACCCAAAGAAGTGCATTTTCGGGATTTCAGAGGGCCTATTCCTAGGCCACATCATCAGCCAGCGAGGGATAGAAGCCAACCCGCTGAAGGTCCAGGCAATTTTAGATATGGAAACGCCAGGGGAGAGAAACCAGGTCCAGATGTTGACCGGCCGGTTAGCCGCCCTTGCCAGATTCATCTCCCGCCTAACCGACAAATGCACCCCGTTCTTCAAGCTGCTCAAGGCACAACAGACCAGGAAAATCCACTGGGCAGCGGAGCATGAAGCGGCATTCCAGTCTATCAAGGCATATCTGTCTGCAGTGCCTCTCCTATCCAAACCAGTGCCGGGCAAAATGTTATACCTCTACATAGCTGCATCCGCAACGGCCGTCTCCGCGGCTCTCATCAGGAAGGAAGACACGCTCGAACTACCGGTATACTATGCGGGAAAGGGACTTACTGGAGCCGAGGGCCAGTACCCCGACATAGAGAGATTGGCTCTGGCCCTGATTGTTAGTGCCAGGAAGCTCCGGCATTATTTCCAGGCTCATTCCATCACCTTATATACCAATCACCCTCTGCGACAGATCTTGCAAAAACCAGAGACCAGCGGTAGGCTCGTGCGGTGGGCAGTTGAACTGGGAGAGTTCGACATCACTTACGCCCCGCGAACGGCCATCAAGGGACAGGCAGCTGCAGACTTCATATGTGAGCTCACCCCAATGGTGGTAGAAGCGCACCCCGCCCGGTACGAGGACACCGAGGCAGTGCGAACCATAAAGACCGAACCAGGCCTCCCCACCGGCTGGAAACTTTACGTGGACGGCTCCGTAACGACCAAGCGGAGCGGAGCCGGTGTCATGATAACCTCGCCTGATGGCCAGTCGTACGAGTATGCCTTACGGTTCCTTTTTAGCACCTCCAACAACGCTACCGAGTATGAGGCCCTCATAGCCGGCTTACAACTGGCCAAGGAGTTGGGAATCTCGTCCATAGAGATATACAGCGACTCTAGCTTAGTGGTGAACCAGATGAACGGGGTGTTTGAGGTCAAGGATCCCCAGCTGTCCTCCTACCAGGCTTTGGCCAAAACCCTGATTGAGCCGTTCCAGGGCGCCACGATCCAGAACATTCCTCGAGAAGCAAATAGGCATGCAGACGCCCTCGCAAGACTGGCAACCGGAAACTACCCCCCAGAGTACCGAAGAGCAAAAATTGAAACTCTCCAGCAGCCAAGTATAAACAAAACCATCTCCGAGATATTTGCGGTGGAAGAAGCGCCGCCAGGCTGGATGGATCCAATAGTCAAGTATTTGACTGACAAAACCAGCCCCCAGGATGCGGTAGAGGCCAGGAGGCTGCACCTCCGATGCGCCCGGTACGGTCTCCTCAATGGCCAGTTGTACCGGAGAGGGCACAACTTCCCCCAGCTGAGGTGTGTGACAAAAGAGGCAGGAGAGGCTATAATGCGAGAAATCCACGAAGGGGTATGCGGTAATCACTCTGGCGCAAGGTCATTATCCCACAAGTCACTCCGAGCGGGGTATTTCTGGCCAGACATGGCGGCAGTATCAAGAAAAATATCAGGCGGCTGCCACAAGTGCCACATGTACGCCTCTGTACCTCATGCCCCGGCAATCGCATTATCAATCCTGTTGGCACCATGGCCGTTCGCACAATGGGGATTAGACATCATTGGCCCTTTCCCAACGGCTGTGGGACAATACAAGTATGCCATCGTGGCAGTGGACTATCAGACGAAGTGGGTCGAGGCAGAACCCATGATAAAGATCACTGAGGAACGGGTTAGAAAGTTCATATGGAAGAACATCTACTGCAGGTTCGGGGTACCGCAGACTATTGTCACGGATAATGGGACACAATTCAATAATGCCGATCTTATCCAGTACACAGCCTCGATGGGGACCCGGATGTTGTTCGCCTCAGTAGCACACCCACAGACCAACGGCCAGGTAGAAGCGGTCAACAAGATTATCAAGACCCTTCTTAAAAAGAAGCTGGATGCCAAGAAGGGATGTTGGGCCGAAGAACTCCCCGCGGTGCTATGGGCCATCCGAACAACAGCAGCAGAGGCAACAGGAGAGACCCCGTTCTGCATGGCATTCGGAAGCGAGGCGGTACTCCATGTAGAAACTGGTATACCCAGCGGCAGGGTCGAGAATTACGACGCCGAAACAAACGCCGAGGGGCTACAGCTCAATCTGGACCTCATTGAGGAGCGCCGCGACCAGGCGCATATGCGCAACCAAACCTACAAGCAGCGGATAGCCCGGTACTATGACAGAAGGGTCCGGGAGAGAAAGCTACAAGTCGGGGACTGGGTCATGAAGAAGGTCCAGAAAAAACCGTTGGCCCTAGAACCAACATGGGAAGGGCCCTACCAGAGCACCGTGGCCGTGGGACCGGCAGCATTCCACATTATAGACACCGAGGGCATCTATTTTACCCGGCAATGGAATATCCAGCACCTACGGTTCTATCCTAAGTAATAGCGGTCACAGAGCAACAACAGTGTATTTAGCATCAATATTGCAAATACGCAGTTACGGCATTAAAGAATAAACTATAGCAGCTACTAGATGTGCATGTACAAAGTATAATAGCTAGCTACCACCCCCGGAGCACCCAATCCCCGGCCCGCCACCTTTTAGAGTTTGCTCTTGCTCCGCCATCTCAGTTAGGGCTATATCACCCTCCATCTGCTCGGCATCAAGCCATCCTTTCTCCCTCCACTCCAGATAAGCGTCGTTAATGCCCTTCTCCCGGGCCGCGTCCAGCATCTCTTCAAGCTCCACCGACTCCCGGAACTCGTCGACAGCCTTATCGGCCACTTCAGCAAGCTGGGATTCCGTGAGCTTCTCCCTTCCTTGGGCGACTACTGTAACCTGGCTCTGGAGCTCCAAAACCTTCGCCTCCAGCTCCGCGATTCTCCCTTCCCGGGCAACAGCCTGGGTCTGCAGCTCCAAAACCCTCGCCTCCAGCTCCGCGACCCTCCCTTCCCGAGCAGCAGCCTGCCGATCGGTCTCTTCCTGCTCCTGCAGGAGTTCATGATGCAACCGACCGGTTAGTTCTTTCTCTCGCACGAGCTCGGTGCTCAACCGACCAACCTCCTCTCTTTCCTCCGCAAGCTTGGCTTCCGCCACGTCCACCCGTACGCTCAGCTCCTCCACCGGCCTCTCCAAAACGGCAGCAGCCTCCCCTCTGGGCTCCGCGGCATAAAGGCTATGAACCAGCTGCCAAAGGTAAACAAAGGAACATTAGCTCGTGTCACTCCAAGAGAAAAGGAAGCACAAAAGCACTTACCCGAACAGCTAGTTACACGGGCTTCGTCCTGCTCTCGCCCGATGGTCCAGTCCCAGGGTCCTTCCGGTCAAGTCCCAAGGTTTCGATGGTAGCGACCACGAACCTACCAATTTCACCACCGGAACTGCGACTGGCTTCCGGCACCTGAGTCCTTCGACCACCCACCTCCACGGCCGGAGCCACCACCCGCTCGATTGGCCCAGCCGAACTTGATGCCCCGACGTCAAGTACCCTTGCCCTCTTGGGCGGAGCTTCACCAAGGCTGCTTCGGCGGCGCCCGAACATTTCTGCCGTTTCCCTCTCCAGCGAGGTCCGTACCGCCATCAGTCGCACCACGGGTTCTGGACCAGATAACCCCACAGACCGCCCTTCCCGAATAAAGAGTGGGGAGTTATTCTCACCGCCCGGTCGCCTCCCATAGTGAGCATCCGGAAACACGAGCGGCACCGGCCTGCCATGCTCTCTGCGTTTCTGGGTAACCGTATCAATAACGATCTTCGCGGCCTTCTCCCCCGTCTCCATCAATCTAGAGGCTACAAGCTCTTCATCCGGTTCGATAGTCTCCTCAATTTTAAGCGCGAGCCGGGGGGCATTAGCTTCAAACCGATAAGTCGAGCGGTCAGCACACAAGCAACCATGCAAAGGCAAAGTACAAGACACCTTACCAGGTTTTCTCCCCATCTCGCATATCTCCAGCACGTTCCATCGGATGAAATTATAGGAGCTCCGGCTCAAATGGTCCCAGCCAGCAAATAACCGGTATAACCGTTGCTTCTCCAAGTCCTCCAGCTGGAACGACTGGTCCCCGATCGATTGATAAGCCCCGGGCACCTGATAGCCCCTCCAATTATGCTGCCACTTCTCACCGACCAGCACCACCGACCTCCTCCAGACATCTGAAACTGACGACGGCAGATGCGTGATGGCAACACCGTATTCCCGCGCGGCAAAATTCACACAACCACTGCACTGGGCCTTTCTGCAATAGGAGATCTTGTACAGCGCCCGAAATTCATTAACCGTGGGCCAGTTCATATGGCTCAGACTAAACAGGCACCCAAGCCCAAGCAACTGCCTCCACTGATTGCTCGGAAGCTGGGCCGGGGAAAGATTTAGTGAGGTCAGCATGTACTGAACAAATCCCGGCAGCGGCAGCGATAGTCTATGTCGGAACTGATCGTCGAAAACAGCAACCCAGCCAGGCTCCGGATTATAGGCCAGTTCTCCGGGACGCAGGCCTCAAAGTTTAACAGAAGAATCGATGTCCCACTTCGCCCGAAACTCCCTAATCTCTCTTTCATCCATGCTTCTGACTGGCTCATCGCAGAGAATCACCCTGTCACCATCCAGCAACTCGTGCCTTCTGGGCCTGTGGCTTGCGCCGCCATAATACGTAAATCTCCCAGACGCCATAATCCTAACACAAAAATAATTCAGATCTGCAGCAAGGTGGACGAGGAGAGCAGAGGGCAAAAGGTTTAGGCAAAGTACGGCAGGAGGAGAGCAGAGTGGACAATAAATAGGGCAACAAGAAAAGCAAGGCAGCCCCAGCCGTGGATTCCCTCCATCTCAGACCGCTCGCTGTCGACACGTGTCCCAGCATGGATAAGGGATCCCATCTATCATAACTGATGGGACTGATGGGCTCTCCCCTTCATTGCATGTCCGCCACCTGTCCCACTTACAAGCGGCATTTAAGGAGATGGGAGCGAACAACGAGGCGTCTACTCCCCTCGTTCCCCCAGAAAGTCAACTCCGAATCAATCCGGCACCATGCCAGTTCACGATTATGATCATTCAACCGGCTGCATGGCTTCTTCATTGTATATCTTGAAGACCCCTCACCGGTTGTAATTTTTCCAACCGCTTCGAGAGCATCTATCCAGGTATGAACCCTCCTTCTAGCACCATCTTCGTTGCATATCACTGGGGGACTCGTCTCGATATGGCATGTCGCCCGGTCGAGATCCGCCCAGCACTACGGCATTCCACCGGCCCTGTGACATTTAACCCACTCCAAGGCATTCTACCGGTTGTCACCTTCCTTCGCCTACGGGCAGGAATGAGCCAACAACAACTCAAGGCTTCTAAACGCATGGGCTTTATAAACCCGGGCGAGCTTACATCTAACCCATGTACTCTTGTCCAGCAGGATAAAAACCCTACATCACACTGAACTGTGATACATTTGGGGATACATGGCGAGACTCGTTATCTCAACGCCACTCCACTGGGCAGATTGTTTCTCTAACACAGAACAAGTCTCCCCGCAGGCTAACAAACCTGCACATTACCTCAACGCTTAACTAACAAAAGCTGAGAAGAACTAGCAAGTGTTAACCGATGCCTCGGTACGGCCGTAACACTCTCCGGGGTACCTGTTGGCTTAGTCCACGCACCAACAGGCCCCCCCGCAGGCTAGAGTCTCCGGGACTCGTCTCGATATGGCAGGACGCCCGGTCGAGCTCCCGTGAACTCCGCCTCGCACCGATATGGCAGAACGCCCGGGCGAGGTCCAGTCTGCAAGTTCATCCGGGACTCGTCTCGATATGGCAGGACGCCCGGTCGAGCTCCCGTGAACTCCGCCTCGCACCGATATGGCAGAACGCCCGGGCGAGGTCCAGTCTGCAAGTTCATCTGGGACTCGTCTCGATATGGCAGGACGCCCGGTCGAGCTCCCGTGAACTCCGCCTCGCACCGATATAGCAAAACGCCCGGGCGAGGTCCAGTCTGCAAGTTCATCCGGGACTCGTCTCGATATGGCAGGACGCCCGGTCGAGCTCCCGTGAACTCCGCCTCGCACCGATATGGCAGAACGCCCGGGCGAGGTCCAGTCTGCAAGTTCATCCGGGACTCGTCTCGATATGGCAGGACGCCCGGTCGAGCTCCCGTGAACTCCGCCTCGCACCGATATGGCAGAACGCCCGGGCGAGGTCCAGTCTGCAAGTTCATCCAGGACTCGTCTCGATATGGCAGGACGCCCGGTCGAGCTCCCGTGAACTCCGCCTCGCACCGATATAGCAGAACGCCCGGGCGAGGTCCAGTCTGCAAGTTCATCCGGGACTCGTCTCGATATGGCAGGACGCCCGGTCGAGCTCCCGTGAACTCCGCCTCGCACCGATATGGCAGAGCGCCCGGGCGAGGTCCAGTCTGCAAGTTCATCCGAGACTCGTCTCGATATGGCAGGACGCCCGGTCGAGTTCCCGTGAACCCCACTCCATGCTCATAGTACCACAACACTTAAGCACAGTACTACTTATATTACAAACGTGCTTTTCAACGATTGCTTCCCATCGGTAACAGGTACTCACCTCGGTCACGCCCAATCTTTAACGCGGACTTGGGGGACTGGGCACCGATAGGTTGGTAACCCTGCGGGCCTGCGGGACAAGAGCAAGACAGATTTAAGTCCCCATTCAAGATTGCACTTGACCGGGAACTTGGGGGACTTGTTGACAGTAGCCGCAGAGAGGCTACAGCAGGCCCACAGACCCGCAGCAAGTGCACCAGGGCCCGGCCCAAGGCTCGGGACCGGATCACCAGCACCCGGCCTCGGGGTCCAGCACTTTATCCTGCCACCAGAGACCCTGGGGCCGAGGGTGCCAGCCTACCAAAGAGGGCACCAGAAGGTACAAACAGAAGGGAACCAGTCCCACATCGAAGGGTGAGGTCAGCCCTCACCCCCAACCACCTATATAAGGGCCCCAACTACCCTCTTTATTAGGTAACTTATCTTTCTCCCTGCTTACATACGTGCCTTGGTTATATATATTCCAATTATACTAACTTAGGCATCGGAGAGGAGAAGACCGGCCCGCCCGGTATTCCCCTTAGTGAGCAGGATTGCAGGAGATCAAGTTGGATTCACCGTGTATCTACCAGGCCCCCGGGTTTAGGCAGAAACAATAACTGACGAAATTGGCATTTTTCGTCGGCCATATGACCAGTATAGGCGACGAAACTTGGATTTTTCGTCGCCTATGATTTAAAATTTAAAAAACAAAAAATGACCATAGGCCATTTTCTATCACTAACGATAAACCATAGCTTCATCCTTCAAACAGGAAAAAGTCGTGAAATAAGATATGACCGAAATAATGAAGTACGTCTATGGTTGAAAAATGATAAGATTCCGATAAAATCTGAGTGTCGACAGATGCGGTCAAAGGTTTTATTCCTTCGTTTCCATAATGGTAATATTTACTTTCGGTAAATATTGTACGGAAAATTTTTATACAATTAGTTGCATCTCATCGATTTGAAACTATTATCTGTTGAAAGTCAGGCCAAAAAACGTCATTTACACAGTCCTATTACCATTTCTAAGCGTTTAGAGGTTTAACCGACCCGGTTGACCGTTCCGATCGAGCCTTTAACGGTGTCAGATGTACTTGGATTTTTTTCCCACACATGTATTTAATCTTAACGGTGATATCTGACAGTTGGAATCGATTTTGTAAACTTTTAGATTCAAAATCAGAACATATGCACTAATGTTCCTTAACTTGTTTACTAAGTGTTTAAGTGAGTGTATAGTTTCTTATAGTGACTATACGTAGACTCTTCAAATACAAAAATGTTGTGAAATAAGATATGACCGAAATGATGAAATACGGCTACGTGTGAAAAATGACCAGATTCCGATAAAATCTGTGTGCTGAATGTTGCGGTTAACTGTTTTTTACCTTCGTTTTCCTATGGGTAGCATAACGTTCGGTAAATATTTTGAGGAAAATTTTTATACGATTAGTTCACTACCAGAAAAAACAGTATAGCCGACGAAAAAAAAAACGGCCGACGACATACTATTTTCGTCGGCTATTCCCCAGAATGGCCGACGATTTTTTCTTTCGTCGGCAAAAATAAAAAATCGTCGGCTATTCCCCAATAATGGCCGACGATTTTTTCTTTCGTCACTAAAAAATATTTTTCGTCGGCTATACCCCAAGAATGGCCGACGATTTGGATTTTCGTCGGCCTTTCTTTTAAAAAGTTTGGCCGACGAAAACTTTAGAAAGTTTGGCCGACGAAAGTTGACATTTTCGTCGGCTATAAGTCTTTATATTTTCAGATCTGGACAGAAGCTGCTCATTTAAAAAAAAAACGGAAAAAAACGGGAGAAAGAGTGAAAAATCTATGGGTATTGTTGAAATCCGTCCTCTCTTACATTGTGGAGCTATATATAGGTACGTATATGTGTATATATGTTGATTTTGAGTTTTAGTTGAGTTGATTTTGAGTTTTAGTGATTTTGATATAGTAAGTGATTTTTTGTTTTGTTGTTGTTTTAGTGTTAGAATGTATGTATATATGTTGAATTTGAGTTGTAGTTGAGTTGATTTTCAGTTAGAGTATAATTATGTGTTTTAATTTAATAATGTGATTTTAATTAGTGTTAAAATATATATAAATATGTTAATTAATGGTTGTTGATAGTGTAATGAACTTAAATAATGGTTGTTAATTAATGGTATATATATATATGAGTTGATGTTGATAATAATATATATTGTAATATATATATTTATATATATATGTGTTAATTAATTTATTATTAATTAAAGTTGTACATATATATTATTATCAGGCTATATATGGATCGAGATAAGAGTTGAATTTCGCTTCTAAGGCATGACCGACGATACACTACAGGAGTTGTGGATTTTTTACAGTTCGTCGAGGAAAATGCAAACGGGAATTACCATTATTGCCCGTGCAAGAAATGTAAGTGTCGCAGTGATATGTGTCGATTTCTGATTAGGACAGTATGGGAGCACCTAAAGAGTAATGGGTTTTGGCCGAAGTACACACGTTGGATATATCATGGTGAGCCATCATTAGATGGATCGCATGATCATGGGCAGTATTTTGAGGTGAGCAGTAGTAGTACATCCAACGATCCAACAATGGCATTCGTCAACGACGTGTTTCCTTTTGAAAGCGATGTACGTGGGGAACAATATATGCAGGACCCGGTGCAGCCGTTCCCACAAGTTGTCAACACTGCTGCCTTTGACAAGTACAACAAACTGCTTGCATTGCAACAGACCCCTGTGTCTTCAAGTTCTGAGAAGACAGTTCTTCAAAGTGTGATGGAGGTAATGAGGATTAAAGTCGAGACAAAAGGGAGCATCAGGCAAGTGGATGAATATCTACAGTACACTTCTTCGTTGTTGGAGGAGGGTTATCGTAATCCTACCAATCACCGTCAGGTCCGAAGTATCCTCAAAGATCTAGGGCTTTCCTACATTAAGATCCATGCATGCGCATTTGACTGCGTTCTCTTCTGGGGTAAAGATGCAGAAGGGAATGACCTTGCTAACCTTGACGCATGTCCGATATGTCAGTCTGACCGATATAAGTTGACGGGAGCAGGCAATAGGAAACCTGTGAAAGTGCTTCGGTATTTTCCGTTGAGAGATAGACTTGAGCGGTTGTACATGTCAGAAACCACCGCAAAAGCTATGAGGTGGCACGGTGAGCGGGACGCGGGAGACGCAGATATCATGACACACATCTCTGACGGAGCGGCTTGGAAGCATATAAACAATGAGTTTCCTCATTTTGCGTCAGATGTCAGAAACGTCAGGCTCGGGCTCTCAACCGACGGGTTCAACCCTTTCGGCACCATGAGTCATTCATACAGTATATGGCCGGTGGTTTTGGTACCTTACAACCTTCCTCCGTGGATGTGCATGAAGAAGGAATATAATATGTTGACGTTGTTGATTCCGGGGCCTGGTTACCCAGGGAAATGTCTCGATGTGTATATGAGACCATTGATTGAAGAGCTTAAGGTATTGTGGGACGTTGGTCATCCCACTTTTGACAAGTACAAGCAGGAGACGTTCCATATGCATGCCATGGTTATTGGTACCATTAGTGATTTTCCTGCTTATGGGATGTTGTCGGGCAGCGTTGTTAGGGGATACAAGGCTTGTCTAGAGTGCCTCAGCGATTATGGGAGCACCCCTCATTGCAACAAGATATGCAGAATGGGTCATCGTGTGTTCCTTCCGGCGGATCACCACTGGCGTTACGAGTCCGCCGCATTTGATGGAACCGAAGAACACGGTGGTCCTCCCAGAAGATGGACGGGAAGAGAAATTTTAGCAGTGCTTAATGAGTACGATTTTGGGCCCCTCAGCAATCATCCCGATATTGTAGCGGAAATACCTGAAAGACCTGAGCAGTACAAATTCTGGACACATAAGAGCATATTGTGGGAACTCCCGTACTGGTGTGAGTTGCTGATCCGTCACTTCCTAGACGTTATGCACATAGAAAAAAATGTTTCTGAAAGTGTGGTGGGCACAACGCTGAACTTGGAGGGGAAGACGAAAGACGGTCCTAAGGCTCGCACTGATCTGCAAAACATGAATATCAGAAAACAACTATGGTTGAAACAAGGGAAGAGAAAAATGCCTCAAGCTCCTTACACCGTCAAGCCTGAGCATAAACCAGAAATTTTCCATTGGATAAGTCGGGCCAAGTATCCTTCAGGCTTTGCTGGAAATATAGCCAAGTGTGTGAACAGACAATTCAACAATCTGTACGGGTTGAAAAGTCATGACAATCATATCCTGCTACAACGTCTCTTCCCTGTTTTCATTCGACCGTTCCTTCCCCGTCACGTTGTGGAGCCGTTAGTAGCGTTGGCAAGATTTTTCCAGAAGGTATGCACACGGGAAGTGAGAAAATCTGACCTCCGGGAAATGCAACAAGACATCGTTCATATGATGTGTAAATTTGAGATGATATTTCCTCCAAATTTTTTCGACATCATGCCTCACCTCATGATCCATCTTCCTCGGCAGTTGTTGCTTACCGGTCATGTGCACTTCACTTGGATGTATCCGATGGAAAGGTACGTATTTTACACCTTATGTTAATTTCCTCATCAATATATGTGATATAGTGTTAATGTATTATCATAACACTTTAAAAACTTGATTTATAGGCAACTTGGACAATACGGTGGTTTTGTCCAAAACAGATCCGCACCTGAAGGATGTATAGCTGAAGCATATATTGCGCACGAGTGCGTCACCTACATGAAGCTGTATTTAGGAGCGTTACAGGAAAGCATACCGGAAGATGTACCGTCACAGTTCAATCTTTCCATACTCTCCGACGATGTTGTACTCGGTGGAAACATGCCAGTTTCCTACAAGTTGAAAGATTATGAGGTAGCCATTGCACATTGGTGGGTACTAATCAACTGTCCAGAAGTTCAGTTTTGGAAGAACATACATCTACACTGTGAACAAGTACGAGGTGATGTCGATTACCACAACCGGACATTCGCAGAGTATTTCGGCCGCTGGGTACGTAACTTTAACACTATTCTATACGTGTTCATATATTATTGTGTATATTTATTCATATTTATAGTTGATTCTGATGGTTGCAGATGGACCTTATTCAAAATGATAATCACCCAAATTGGTCGCACGAACTCAGACTTTTAGCGTTGAGGCTGGTCTATTCAAAAGTTTATGCGACGTGCAAGGTGAATGGTGTGTTATTTCGATGTGAAGACAGAGACCTCAGACTGAAAACACAAAATTCAGGGGTTATGGCACATGGTGGGGATGCTGGAGTTGACTATTACGGTGTTCTCCATTCAGTTGTGGAACTGCATTACGGGGAAGGCATGAAAGTGCACCTTTTCAAGTGTAGATGGTTTGACACACGGCCGCAGAGCATGAAAACCGATCAATACGGCATAACTTCTGTGAACACTAGTACATCATGGTATGAGGACGACCCGTTCGTTTTAGCCACATGGGTGAAACAAGTGTTTTATCTTGATGATCTCTCCAAGGGTGACCCGTGGAAAGTAGTCAACACTATCCACCATCGCAACATTTACCGGGCGTCTACACTTGGAGTGGCTGAAGAGAACGAGGAAGGGGGCACCGCGTATCAAGAGCCCAACTCAAACGGTATTCCTGACTCCTCTTTTATTCGCCTAGACACGCCGGTGCGAATTCGACGTGAAGAGCCACTGCTTGTTGATGCTGATCCAAATGAAGAAACTAACGAGGACTCTAGTGGTGAGGAAAGACATAGATTACCCCTATCGAGCAATTCAGAAACCGAAGAAGACTCATCCGATGATTCCGATTACAATCCGACGGATTAAGTAATTTAAATGATGTAATCCTTTCATTTGTAATCAACTCATTTCTAATGAACGGGCGTGGGGATGAGCCTCCCAGCTAGGCTGGGTTCCAAACCCCTTAAAAAAAATTTGAAATATGTTGACTGTTGGGTTTCTGGTTTTTTATGTTCAATTTTGGTTATATGTGAACAGGACATCGGAATAGGAGAGGTGTAAAACCACTGATTTTTTTGGTTTTTTTTTAGAGAATAGCCGACGAAAAATGCATTATTTCGTCGGCCATTACAATAATGGCCGACGAAAAATTAAATTTTTCGTCGGCTATTCTCACAATGGCCGACGAAAAATTCATTATTTCGTCGGCCATAAGTTTTTTAAAAAATAAATATTCTATTTTTGACCGAAAACGACAAAAGAATAGCCGACGAGTACTAGGTTTGATTTCGTCGGCTATGATTAAAAAAAACAACAAAAAAAGAGCAGCTTCCATTTTCTATCACTATCGACAAACCATTGCTTCATCCTTCAAATGCAAATGTGTCGTGAAATAAGATATGACCGAAATATTGAAAAACGTCTACGGTTGAAAAATGAGAAGATTCCGACAAAATCTGTGTGCCGAATATTGCGGTTAACTGTTTTTACTGCCGTTTTCCTACGGGTAGCCTAACGGTCGGTAAATATTTTGAGGAAAATTTTTGTACGATTAGTTGCGTCTCATCGATCTGAAACTATTCTCTGTTGAAGATCAGGCCAAAAAACGTCATTTAGACGGGCCAATTTCCGTTTTAAAGCGTTTACAGGTTTGACTCACCCGGTTGACCGTCCCGATCGATCCGTTAACGTTGTCAGATGTAGTTGGGATTTTTTTCATACATGTATTTAATCTTAACGGTGATATCTGACGGTTGGAATAGATTTTCCCAACTTTTAGATTCAAAATCGGAACATATGCACTAATGTTCCTTAACTTGTTTACTAAGTGTTTAAATGAATGTATAGTTTCAAATAGTTACTATACGTAGACTCTTCAAATGCAAATGTGTCGTGAAATAAGATATGACCGAAATATTGAAAAACGTCTACGGTTGAAAAATGAGAAGATTCCGACAAAATCTGTGTACCGAATGTTGCGGTTAGCTGTTTTTTACTTCCGTTTTCCTATGGGTAGCCTGACGGTCGGTAAATATTTTGATGAAAATTTTTATACGATTAGTTGCGTCTCATCGATCTGAAACTATTCTCTGTTGAAGATCAGGCAAAAAAACGTCATTTAGACGGGCCAATTTCCGTTTTAAAGCGTTTAGAGGTTTGACTCACCCGATTGACCGTCCCGATCGATCCGTTAACGTTGTCAGATGTAGTTGGATTTTTTTTTCATACATGTATTTAATCTTAACGGTGATATATCTGACGGTTGGAATAGATTTTCCAAACTTTTAGATTCAAAATCGGAACATATGCACTAATGTTCCTTAACTTGTTTACCAAGTGTTTAAGTGAATGTATAGTTTCAAATAGTTACTATACGTAGACCCTTCAAATGAAAATGTGTCGTTAAATAAGATATGACCGAAATATTGAAATACGTCTACGGTTGAAAAATGAGAAGATTCCGACAAAATCTGTGTGCCGAATGTTGCGGTTAGCTGTTTTTTACTTCCGTTTTCCTATGTGTAGCATGACGGTCGGTAAATATTTTGAGGAAAATTTTTATACGATTAGTTGCGTCTCATCGATCTGAAACTATTCTCTGTTGAAGATCAGGCAAAAAAACGTCATTTAGACGGTCCAATTTCCGTTTTAAAGCGTTTAGAGGTTTGACTTCGCAGTTTGACCAAAAGTTTAGCCGACGAAAATTCTATTTCGTCGGCTAAACTCTAGTGATCCGCGCCTTTTCATTTTCCGCCGTTGGATGGGGGAGATCGGACGGCTGCTGAGCGCCTAAACTATAGCCGACGAATTAAAGAATTTCGTCGGCTATTCTTAAGTATAGGCGACGAATTAGAGAATTTCGTCGGCTATTCTTAAATAAAGCCGACGAAATCTTTTTAATTCGTCGGCTATACTTTCGGGTATAAGTTTGTTGCAGCCGAACTCTAGCCTCCATTTGCTGCATTTTTCCAAAACCGGCCCTCCTCCCTCTTCCTCCTCCAATCCGGCAGCTCCCCGGCCCTCCTCCCTCTTCCTCCTCCAATTCGGCAGCGCCCCGTCCCCTCCTCCCTCTTCCTCCTCCCTATTCCGGCCGGCCACCCTTTCCCTCCTCCTCCTCCGGCCTGTCCCTCCTCCTCCCTCCTCCGGCCGGCCTCCTTCTCCTCTGCAAAATCAATGTAAGTTTTTTTTTTTTTTCATTTATGTTAATTAATTCTTAATTTAGATATAATTGTTAATTTAGGTATAATTTATGTTAATTTATGTATTTATGTTAATTTAGGTATAATTTATGTATTTATGTTAATTTAGGTATAATTTATGTATTTATACCTAAATTTATGTATTTATGTTAATTTAGGTATAATTTATGTATTTATGTTCATTTATTTATAATTTATGTATTTATGTTAATTTAGGTATAATTTATGTATTTATGTTAATTTAGGTATTTATGTTAATATAGGTAATTTTTTTTAAAATTAATTTTAATTGTATAATTTAGGTGTAATTGTATAATTTATACGTATAAATTGGTTATTATATAAATTGTTATATTAAAATATGTTAGTATTATTGGTTATTATATTAATTAGAATTTGTTATTTAATATAATATAATTTAATATCAATTAATGTATTAATGCCTCGGGCTTTAGATGGCCGATGCATTAAGAAACCTATTCGGAGGCCGTCGTGGCGGCAGATCTAGAGGTTCTAGAAATTCCGCCGGTTCCGCAGACTCTGAGAGGACCGCTAGCCAGCCTGAGAGGACCACCAGCCAGCCGCGGAGGAGTGTAGATTCATCCCAGCCGCAGAGAACTGTGGATGCAGCCCAGCCGCGGCGGAGTGTGAGTTCTCAGCACCAGACCCTTCTCCAGGCGGGGCGGCCGTCGAGCACATCACTTCCGAATGTCGGTCCCTCCGTGGCTCCGAGGTTTAGTCGGCAGCTATTTCACGAGGAGATAGCTGCCGACGTTCCTCAGGTTCGTATGCCTGAGGTTTATCGGGAGCCGATGCCGAGTCCGACTCAGTCTGCTGCTGACTCGACTGAGGGGCCTACTCTCCCAAACCAGCTCTACCTCCCGTACAACATTCCGGCGATACCGGAGGTCGACTATCAGGGTGTGCCCATATGGCCTGATATGCCTCAGTACGTGAGTGCTGCAGAGGCATACCAGCAGCAGCCATTTGAGAACCCTGACCACCTTATTTCGGCGAGGAGAAAAGGAAAGTCGCCAGACGAGTCATCCAGTTCAGATAACATTTGATTTTATTAATTAAATGTTTTATTAAAATTAACGCACTAATATTTAATTTTATTAACCAATCGTCGTTTTTGTGATAGGGACAGCCGCTAGCAGTTCACGGAGGAATACGAGAGGTGTCATATGTTTTGACACGCTCAGGAGAACTGTTGAGCGCAGCGGGAGGATTCAGATCAACGAACCTCCTAATCAGGAGGTTCAGGGGAAGAAAAAACGCGACTACTCGGGTTGTGTGGGGTCACTGATTAGGGACAGAGTCCCTATGTTGTGGACCCGGTGGGCTGATGTGCCCGAAGAGATAAAGAGGGAGGTGAACAACGCCGCGTCGGTGAGTAATTTAAAAAATTTAATTTATTTATCGTAATATTTAATAATTTTCGGTATTATTACAATTGTAAAACTAATAAAATATTATTTTTCAGACATTCTTCGAAATTGCCGAACACAGGCGAGATTGGGCGGACACCCAGCAGAACTCGAGGTACGTTTGTTTTTATGATATTATAATTATCTTATAATTATTAATATTTTATGATATTAATAATATTTCTAATGCACTTTTGTTTTTTTCATAGGTTCAAAGAGTGGAAGAACGAGCTGCATTCCCACTATAACGAATTCGACAACCTTGGTCGTATGGGTACTCCTAGGGAGTTCATGTTCAGGGAGTACGAGTGGCGTTGGTTGAAGACAGTAGACTTCAACAACCCAGTTATGCAGGTAAATACTAAACTTCAGTAAAAATGTTTATTTTGTTAAAATTTTAATTATTAGTTTAATTATTTTATAATTATTACACTAATATTTTTTGATGCATTTTTCTAACATTTTATTATTTGTTTGAAGCAACGTTCTCGGATAAACTCTGAGAACCGCCGCCGGAACACAACCCCCCATCATGCTGGTTCACGGCCGTTTGCACAATATCACGAGGAGGCGCTTACAGATCATCCTGATAGCAACCCGTACGTGGAGACGTTCAAGATCGCTTATCCACAAGCGATAGAACAGCTCGTAAGTCGTTCATTACAATTTTAAAATTTTAATTATTAATTTTACTTAATTATATATTTGTTATAATATTAATTTTTTTTTCCCGTCCACTTAGGAGAGGGTCAACCGGGCCGAAGAAGAGGTGTTCCAGCAAGTAGTTCGGGAGACACAACCTAACATTTCAGAGGCAGATCTGGAAGAAGCCATGCGCCATATCGACCGGTCCAGTGTCCAAACGGCAGCGAGGATGTTCGACGCAGCCTTCCCGAACCAGTCAAACAACTACTACTGCCGGGGTTTGGGAAGTTCTGGACTAGGGCTTCTGAAGACCACTAAGGGAGGTCAAAAGAAGGGAGGCGGGGAGAGCCAACATATGAGGGGGGAAGTGCAGCGATTGGCCGCAGAATTGGCGACCTCGTCCCAGACAGTACAGGAGCTGCGCCGCAGCACACAGCAGAATCATTTGGAGCTGCGCCGCAGAACACAGCAGTATCATTTGGATATGGCCGGTTGGTATGCCGAATGCGATAGAATTCGGCAACACAACTACGACGGCCAACAAACCTAGTGGTATGAGATGTTCGCGGCACAACAACAAGGTCTTCCACCCCCGCCCCCGATTCAGGGGTTAGCGGAACCTCCAATGCCTCAACCTCCCGAGTTCGGTCAGTAGGATGACGAGCCTGATGGAGAGTAGGATGCTGGGGATGACCCGGTGGACTTTAGTAGTTTAGGTGATGATTAGGGTTTAGGGTTTATGTATATTAGAACGAATTTAATAAAAAAGGGTATTTAGACGTGTTTCTTGTTGGTGCAAATGCATGGACTGTTTTTGTGATTTGCAGGTTGCTTGGAATGGTAATTTAGAAAATAATTTAATTTTTTTTTTCCCAAATGTAAGAAAAGCAGACAATTTTGGCATTATTTCGTCGGCTATAATAACTATAGCCGACGAATTTTACCAATTTTCGTCAGCTATAAGTTGTATAGCCGACGAAAATTACATTATTTCGTCGGCTATAACTAATTAATGCCTATTAAATATTAATATATTTCGAGACAATAGCCGGCGAAAATTTATAAAATCGTCGGCTATTGTTAACACACAATAGCCGACGAATTTCGGCGGCTATAATTAATGAATTTCGTCGGCCATACTCTAAAATATCCGACGAAATTCGTCGGCAATTTCTCCCAGGTTTGGCCGACAAAAAAAATTTTCGTCGGTAAGTTCGTCGGCCATACTCTACTATAGCCGACGAATTTATTTTTTTCGTCGGCCATTGGTATAGCCGAAGGGGTTGTTCCGACGAAGTATAGCCGACGAAAATTTCGTCGGCAGATGGTATAGCCGACGAAAAATAGGCATAGCCGACGAAATTTTTTTCGTCGACTATTCACTCAGATCTGGTAGTGGTTGCGTCTCATCGATTTGAAACTATTATCTGTTGAAGGTCAGGCCAAAAAACGTCATTTACACAGTCCAATTACCATTTCTAAGCGTTTAGAGGTTTGACCGACCCGGTTGACCATTCCGATCGAGCGTTTAACGTTGTTAGATGTACTTGGATTTTTTTCCATACATGTATTTAATGTTAACGATGATATCTGACGGTTGGAATAGAAATCTTAAACTTTTAGATTCAAAATCAGAACATACGCACTAATGTTCCTTAACTTGTTTACTAAGTGTGTAAGTGAGTGTATAGTTTCAAATAGTTACTATACGTAGACTCTTCAAATGCACAAATGTTGTGAAATAAGATATGACCGAAATGATAAAATACGTATACGGTTGAAAAATGACAAGATTCCGATAAAATCTGTGTGCCGAATGTTGCGGTTAACTGTTTTTTACTTTAGTGCATCTATGGGTAGCCTGAGGTTTGGTAAATATTTATTGGGAAATTTTTATACGATTAGTTGCGTGATGTCGATTTGAAACCATTATCTGTTGAAGGTCAGGCCAGAAACCGTCGTTTAACTAGACTAAATTCCGTTTTAAAGCGTTTAGAGGTTTGACTTAGTGGTTTGACCAATAGTTTAGCCGACGACATAGTGGTTTTCGACTGCCAAACTCTAGCGATCCACGCATTTTCATTGTCCGCCGTTGGATGGCTCAGATCTGACGGCCGTTGATCTTCCGAAGTATAGCCGACGAGATTCATAAGTATAGGCGACGATATTCAAAAGTATAGCCGATGAAACAGGGGGTTTCGTCGACTTTTTTCAGTTATACAGAAAATATAGCCGACGAAACAGGGGGTTTCGTCGGCCATACATGCTTTAGGCGACGAAACCTGAGATTCATAAGTTTAGGCGATGAAATTCAAAAGTATAGCCGACGAAACAGTGTGTTTTCGTCGCCTAAATCATGTATGGCCGACGAAACCCCCTGTTTCGTCGGCTATACTTTCTGTATAACTGAAAAAAGCCCCGAGGCATGCAGCCATTTTCTCTCCTCCTCCTCAAATTTCCGCCCTCCGCCGATCTGCCCTGACCCAGTGTTCGCCGCCGTCCGCCGCCTCGAATCCGCGAAATCCAACCACCGGCCGGCCTCCTCCTTCCCTCCTCCTCCATCCCGAAATCCAATTCGGCATTCTCCCAACCGGCTGCTCCTCCTTCCCTCCTCCTCCTTCCCGGCGCTCCTCCTTCCCTCCTCCTCCATCCGGCATTCTCCTCCTCAATCTGACATTCTCCTCCTCAATCCGGCAGTAAGTTTCCTTTTTTTTTTCTTTTTTTTTTTCTGTTTTTGTTGCTTTTTTTTTTAATTTAATAATTTATGGAATTATGTTAATATATATATATATATATATATAATTGTTAATATAATTGTTAATTTAGGAATTGTAAATTATTTAGGTATACTTTAGGTATTTATGTTAATATATATATATATATATATATATAATTGTTAATATAATGGTTAATTTAGGTATTTATAATAATTACGCAAAAATGTAGGTTTTTATGTTAATTTAGGTATTTTTTTAAAAATTAATTTTAATTATATAATTTAGGTTTAATTGTATAATTTAATTGTATTAATAGTTTGCTTAATTATATAAATGGTTATATTTATGTTAATGGTTAGTATTATTTAAAATTAGTTACAATTTAAATATTAATTTGTTAGTATGTTTTAAAATATGTTAGTATTATTGGTTATTATATTAATTAGAATTTGTTATTTACTGTGATATAATTTAATATTAATTAATGTATTAATGCCTCAAGCTGCAGATGGCCGATGCATTCAGACAGTTCTTCGGAGGCCGTCGTTCCAGATCGAGGGGTTCTGGGAGTCCCGCCGGTTCCGCAGACTCCGACAGGACCCTTAGCCAGCCTGAGAAGACCACCAGCCAGCCGCGGAGGAGTGTGGATTCATCCCAGCTGCGGAGGCCTGTGGATTCATCCCAGCCGCGGAGGAGTGTGAGTTCTCGGCACCAGACCCTTCTCCAGGCGGGGTGGCCGTCGAGCAGTTCACGTCCCCCTCTCGGGCCAGATGCTCCGAGTTCCAGTAGACAGCTATTTAAGGACGAAATAGCTGCAGACGTTCCTCAGGTCCGTATGCCTGAGGTCATCGGGAGCCGCTGGCGAGTCCGGCGCCGTCAGATGCCGACTCCACTGAGGGGCCCACTCTCCCTAATCAGCTCTTCCTGCCGTACAACATTCCAGCGATACCCGAGGTGGACGAGCGGGGTGTGCCCATATGGCCTCGTGTTCCTCAGTACGTGAGTCCTGCGGAGGCATACCGCTGTCAGCCGTTTGAGAGACGTGAGCTCTTGATGTCGGCTCGATTAAAAGCAAAGTCGTCAGAAGCGTCATCGAGTTCAGCGGGTAGCAGCTCCCGCAATACGAGAGGTGTCATATGTTTCGATACGCTCAGGAGGATTGTTGACAGCAGCGGGAGGATCCAGATCAATGAGCCCGCGTACGAAGATGTTAAGGGGAAAAAACGCCGCGATTACGCGGGTTACGTGGGAGCACTGATTAGGGATAGAGTCCCTATGTTGTGGTCGCGGTGGGCTGATGTGCCGGAAGAGATAAAGACGGAGCTCAACAACGCGGCGTCGGTGAGTAATTTAAAAACTTAATTTCTTTATCGTAATATTTAATAATTTTCGGTATTGTTATAATTTTGAAACTAATAAAATATTATTTTTCAGGCATTCTTCGAGATTGCCGAACACAAGCAGGATTGGGCGTACTCGATGCAGAACTCGAGGTACGTTGGGAATTCCTCATCTTATAATATTTCTAACGCACTTTTGTTTTTTCCGTAGGTTCAAAGAGTGGAAGAACGAGCTCCGTACCCACTTCAACAAATACGACAGTCTTGGTCGTATGGGTACTCCGAAAGAGTTGATGTTCAGGGAGTACGAGTGGCGTTGGTTGAAGACAGTAGACTTCAACAACCCAGTTGCGCAGGTAAATTCTAAACTTAACGATAAATTAAATTATTTTGTTAGTATTTTAATTATTAGTTTAATTATTTGATAATTATTACACTAATATTTAATTATTTGTTTGAAGGAACGGTCTCGGCAGAACTCTGCGAACCGCCGCCGTAACACAACCCTCCATCACGGTGGTTCCAGGCCATTTTCACACTATCAGGAGAAGGCGCTGAGAGATCATCCGGAGGTCAACCCGTACGTAGAGACGTTCAAGAGGGTTTATCCACAAGCGGCAGAAGACATTGTAAGTCGTTGATTACACTTTAAAATTTTTAATTATTAATTTTACTTAATTATATGTTTGTTACAATATTAATTATTTTTTTTTCCCGTTCAATTAGGAGAGGGTGACCTAGGCCGAAGAAGAAGTGTATTCGGCACAAGTTCGGGAGACACAACCGAACATTACAGAGGAAGATCTGCGAGAAGCCCTGACACAGGTCGACCGATCGAATGTCCACACTGCAGCGAGGATATTCAACGCAGCCTTCCCAAACCGGTCAAACGACTACTACTGCCGGGGTTTGGGAAATTCTGGAATGGGGGTGCTGAAGACCGTTAAGGGAGCTCAAAAGAAGGGAGGCGAGGACACCCAGCAGATGAGGGGGGAAATGCAGAGATTGGCCGAAGAAAATGCAAGATTGGCGGCCATGTTCCAGCAACAACGCAGAACACAGCACGATTATCGGAGAGAAATGCAGCGTTGGAGTGTTGAGTGCAAGAGAATTCGGCTACATAACCAGCAAGCCCAACAAAACTGGTGGTATGCTATGTTCGAGGCGCAACAACAAGGCCTTCCACCCCCGCCCCCGTTTGAGCTGTTAGAGGAACCTCCAATGCCTCCTCCTCCCGACGATGACGAGCATAATGGACAGGAGGATGGTGGCCAGGAGGATGACGGGCATGCCGGGGATGATTTGGTGGACTTTAGTGGTTTAGGTGATGATTAGGGTTATATTGTATGAATATTGGAACAAATTAAATAAGTCATTTAGACGTGTTTCTTGTTGGTGTAAATGCATGAATTGGTATTTTGAATTGCAGGTTGCTTGGAATGGTAATTTAGAAAATAATTTAATTTTTTTCTCCAAAATTAAGGAATAGGCGACGAAATTTGCCAAATTTCGTCGCCTATAATACATATAGCCGACGAAAATTGTCGGCTATACCTGTTATAGGCGACGAAATTTGCCAAATTTCGTCGACTATTCCTTAAAATATAAATATATTTTTCAAAGTATAGCCGACGAAAATTGCTAATTTCGTCGGCTATACTTCTGAACTATAGCCGACGAAATTAGCAATTTTCGTCGGCTATACTTTGAAAAATCGTCGACCACGATCGAAAATTTCCAACGAATTTCGTCGGTTATTTTGCCAGAGTTTGGTCGACGAAAGAAAATTTCGTCGGCTATACTTTAGGAATGGCCGACCATTTCAAAAATATCGTCGGCCATTCCTATAACCGACGGGGTTTTATCGACGAATTATAGCCGACGAAAATTTCGTCGGCAGAAGGTATAGCCGACGAAAATGGAGAATAGGCGACGAAAGTTTTTTCGTCGCCTATTCTCTTAAAAATGGTAGTGTTAAGCCACAGCGGTTCATACTTCTCTCTACATAGCTCCCACAGTTGCTTGCCCTGAGAGCAATCAACTACTTCATCTGCAGTTCCCTACAAGAATATACAAAATGGCTTAAAATTCTGTGAGGAATAGTTTGTACATATTTGGTATTTTACAACGACCAATGGACTGAATAGATACGTATTCTTAAATGGCCAAATTTAGAATTGCTAAAGTTCAAAATGAATCACTTCAATATGAAGAGGCAGATCAGCTTGGTATCTTTATATTTTTGTTATGTTATACCACAAGAGGATCAAAGAAGAACACTCACTTCAATTTGGATGTGAACTGATGACAAATGCAATTAAAAAAACTGGAGTAAAATTACTTACATGAATGATGAGAACAGGACAACTAACCAGTGGAATTTTATCAATATTCTGCACACAAATACAATTACATTAAAGTCATGACTTTGCCAATCAAGTATGAGATAGAGAAGCATTGTGGTACCTTATAAATGTCGAACCAGTATGTGCGCTTTACAGGGTACATGACTCTTAAACCAGATAGTATGGGACTGTGCAGGACAACAGCTCTTAATTGAGGCAGCCGAGCAGCAAGATCCAAAGTCGGGCCACTTCCAACTGATTGACCATAGAGAATGATGTCTTCCTGCTTAGTACCATAGCTTTCTTCAAGACATTTATATGCAGCTTCAACAAGCATCTAATGAATAGTTCTAAATTCAATAGAAAAGATAAATGCTCAAATCTCCAACTAACCTTTCCAGATGATTGCACATACCCTGAATAGTCATACCTGCATAAACATTACAGATGCATGTAAGTCCCTATTTTTCAGTAGTCAGAAATGTAATACGGAGTTAAATGGAGATAACATCTATCCATAGGCATGGAAAAGCATTAATCAACATGAAGACCATAGAACCTATTGAGCTCCAGGCACAAATTTGGTGAACAATAAATGACTAATCCACATAAAGAAATGAGCTACCAATCATTATGATTTTCAAACCACTGTCTGAACACCCAAAGAAGCTGGTGACAAAGCAACTAAATTTCAGTGCAGCTCAAATTAAACATAGATCACTGGACTAAAACTCATCAACATAACTAATTCTAGTGGAATTTTATCAATATTCTGAACACAAATTCAATCACATTAAAGTCATGACCTTGCCAATCAAGTATGAGATAGAGAAGCATTGTGTTACCTGATAAACCCGTCCCCGGTGGTGGTGCCAAGCTCAAAGCCACTGTTCCGGCCTGAACCGGTGTGGCTTCTTCACTCCTCCAGTCCCCGGAGCCGACTTCCATGCAGCCTTGGTCGCCAGCTGCTTCCTCGTCTTTCCTCCGGTGGATTTCCGAGCGGTGATGACCTAGCTCTAATTCCCTCTTTGATTTCAAAAATTGAAGCAAAATCAGAGCCATTGTTTCAATCTCAAATTCAATTCTAAGCAAATTCGAGCTAGGTTACTTGCTGACGGCGGAATGGAGGAGGCTCTGGAGGTAACTACACCGTGAGAACTTGAAACCTGGAATGAGCTCCACTGTCACGGCGGCTGCACCAATGACGGCGACGGAGAGTTCGGAGCGTGCGAGGTACGCAGCTGTAGTGAGGCCGTTGTAGCCACCTCCGATGACCAGCGCGCACAGTCCTCAAGTCCGATCTGGTTCAGAGGTGTGTGAGAGAGAGAGAGAGAGAGAGAGAGAGAGAGAGAGAGAGAGAGAGAGAGAGAGAGAACTTCGAGCTCGACCTTCTTCCTCGCCATCGACGACTTGGCCGGCATAAAAGAGCACGGCGGTGCCACATGGTAGATCACGGCGGTAATGAGGAATTACAGATCGGCGGCAGTGAGAGAGAGAGAGAGAGAGAGAGAGAGAGGCGGCACTAAGAAGAAGAAAAAGAAAACGGAGCTCAGGAAGAAAAAGAAAACGGAGCTCGGAGAGGGAAAGTAAACAGAACGGGAAAAGAAATTTGATACAAAGGGTAAATCGTCCCTTTAAAAACCAAAAACAGCCCTTTTTTATTATTTAGTTAAATTGAATGGAGCTTTTTATGATAAACATATTAAAACCATGTCCTTATTTATAAAGTGAAAAATAAGGGGCTTGTTTTCTAATTTTCAAAAGTAGATACCCCTTTTTTCTAAAATGTGGTAAAAAAAAGTCCTTTTTTTTTCACTAAATTATTAAAAGGGGCTGTTTTTAATTTAGTTTGTGACCATAATACCCTTTCTTATTTTTTCCATATAAAAAACTTGATCTGAGAGATTTTATCATTAACACTCTCTAAACTCTCTCTCTCTCTCTCTTCCCCAAGTATAACTTCGACAGTAACTATCTCAGTCTTTCGATAGTCCAATCGCCGTCATCGGAGAAGTCCTTCTCCGCCTCCCAGTACTCACCGTCGCCGCTGGTGTCCGCGTTCATAGCATTCGTGGTCGCCCACTGTCGATTCGTCGCCGGGCAGCAGTGGCGGCGAGCCGACTACAGGTGCCTGCTCTTCTTCTTCCTAGGGTTCCTCCTCGGTCTCGTCCCCTTCGGTACGTCGACCACGACGACGACGCCGCCGCAATTCGCCACAGACAGGGATTCAATTTCGACATCAAGCCGCCACACGTCAATGTCCAACTCGACGCCGGAGATCAAGTCCCGAAACACCGAGAAGATTTCGTCTTGGACATCAGCCTCGTTGATCGCCGCGGCGTAGGAGGAGAGATTTGATGACGTGGCGACGGAGGAGGTAGTGCCGAGGAAGCAGGTGATTGTGGTGACGCCGACGGAAACCACATTGGAATCAACCTCAACAACATCGAGTTTGCCGTCATCACCTCCGTGGGGTACTACAACTCCAGCGGTGGATTCGTGCCGGTTCAGAACCGGAGCGGGGAGAACATCCGGACTTGGATCGAGTTCGACGACGAGAATCTCGAGATCAACGTCACCGTGGCTCCGGCTGGTCTGGCTAGGCCTTCTCGGCCGACGCTGAGCTTTAGGAATTCGAGAATTGCAAACTAAGTGTCGTCAGATATGTTCGTCGGGTTTTCGGCGTAAAAAACGGAATGGATCAACGTCACAAGGTTTTGCAAAGCACATATAGCCACAAATTTCATTTCTTCAGTAGGTTGGTCTTCAAGCACATTTACTAGAGCACGACAAGCTGAGACAGCATCAGTACTTCGGGCAAGCCCCTCATTCTGGAATAAATCACCAAGAGCTAGAGTTGCTAATAACCTCGCTTGCTGAGCTTTTCATATTGCAGAGCTTTCCATACTGCTGAGCTGTTAAGAATATAATTAAGCCTCTTGTTGACCAATCATATTGCAGGATTTAATCCATGTGACTTGGTGGTTTAAGGCAAATGGTGGATTTGTGCAGCCACTGGTTTCTTTCTGTGCGGGTTTAGGGTGACTCGGTCTCTGGGTGGGAAGCTGACTTATATGAGAAACTCAAGAGGGCTAGCAGCACAACTGTCAACTGTGGCTGCAATCATTATTGTCACTCAAATTCAGCTTCCAGTCTCAACCTTTCATGCATTAGTTGGATCCCTAGTATGAGTTGGGATTGCAGATGACCCTCGGGTGAGATTAATCTTCTACTTGTTGTTTACTTTCAAAGATTAATTATAATTTTGATGTATTTGATCCTCAAAATTTAACTTGATTTTTGCAGAATGTGAACTGGAAACTCTTATTCAAGTTCATGTGTGGGTGGGTGATGATCAACCATAGTCTTTTGGTCTGGGGTTGCTTATGTGATCTTCACGGTGTCTATACACTCCCCAGCATATGTAGTGCGTTAAATCTCAATCATCATCACCACCAGTTTCATCCTCTGTATCTAAACTTGTCTTTCCCACTGTGTAGCAAGCTACTCTTAGTTGCGGCTAATCATTTTCAACTGACTTGTAATAATCATTTTTGTAGTACTGTAACAACATTCACAATTAATTCAATTAGCAAGGTACACAGTACAAACTTACAAACTATTTTGAAGATAATTTCGATATCACTCAAATATCAGTAAGATTGTTACTAAAATAGTTAGTAAGATAGGTACTAAGATGATAGTTACTTAGATAGTTAGTAAGATAGTTACTAAAATGATACTTAGATAGTTAGTAAGATAGGTACTAAGATGATAGTTACTTAGATAGTTACTAGGATGATAGTTTGTAAGATAGTTAGTAAGATGATAGCCACTTAGATAGTTAGTAAGATAGTTACTTTGATAGTTACTAAGATGATAATTACTTAAATAGTTAATAAGATAGTTACTTTGATAGTTTCCAAAATTATAGTTAGTAAGATAATTAGTTTGATAGTTAGTAAGATAGTTACTTTGATAGTTTCTAAAATTATAGTTAGTAAGATAGTAAGATGATAGTTAGTACGATAGTTACTAAGATGCTAGTTACTTAGATAGTTAATAAGATAGTTACTAAGATGATAGTTAGTAAGAATGGTTTCTAAAATTATAGTTACTTAGATAGTTAGTAAGATAGTTACTAAGATGATAGTTACTTCGGTAGTTACTTAGATAGTTACTTGGATAGTTACACAGATAGTTACTAGGATAGTTACTCAGATAGTTACTTGGATGGTTATTCATGTAGTTACTGGGATAGTTAGTCCGATAGTTACTGTGATAGTTACTCAAATAGTTACTTAGATAGTTACCCAAATAGTTACTTGGATAGTTAGTATGATAGTTAGTGAGATGATAATTACTTAGATAGTTAGTAAATTAGTTACTTAGATACTTAGTAAGATAGTTACTAAGATGATAGTTATTTAGATAGTTAGTAAGATGATAGTTACTTAGATAGTTAGTAAGATAGTTACTAAGATGATAGTTACTAAGATAGTTAGTAAGATAATAGTTAGTAAGATAGTTAGTAAGATAATAGTTACTAAGATGATAGTTATTTCGGTAGTTACTTGGATAGTTGCTCCGATAGTTACTTGAATAGTTACTTAAATAGTTACTTCAGTAGTTACTTGGATAGTTAGTAAGATGATAATTACTAAGATGATAGTTACTTAGATAGTTAGTAAGATAATAGTTACTAAGATGATAGTTATTTCGGTAGTTACTTAGATAGTTGCTCCGATAGTTACTTGGATAGTTGCTCCGATAGTTACTTGAATAGTTACTTGTTACTTGTTACTTGGATAGTTACTTAGATAGTTATTTTGGTAGTTACTTAGATAGTTACTTGGATAATTACTTGTTATTTGGATAGTTACTTGAATAGTTACTTTGGTAGTTACTTGGATAGTTACTCCGATAGTTACTTGGATAGTTACTTCGATAGTGACTTGAATAGTTACTTAGATAGTTACTCCAATAGTTACTTCGATAGTTACTTGGATAGTTATTTAGATAATTACTTCGGTAGTTAGTTAAATAGTTACTCCGATATTTACTTGGATAGTTACTCCGATAGTTAATGAGATTTATAATTTGTGAGCTCAAACATTTCAGGAAACATAGAGTTCTTGTTCTCTGTACGTAAGATGTAACGTAGTTGATCAACACGATGAGAAAGCACCAAAGGAGTTACAACAGGAGTCTATACTAACATTCAATCAACTTATCCTAAGCAAAGTGCGCAAATGCACACACAAAGCAGTCTGCGGGGAAAACAAACGGCAATGCATGCATTTGTTGGTGATATCAAGCAGGAGATCTCTTCAAGGGGGCACAAAAGCAAACTAAAGGCACAAAAATAGACAACCTGCTGAAGAAGAGGGTGCAACTGACATGGAATAAAATGTGGAAATAAAACTCCTTCAGATACATGTGAAATAAAAACTTCTTCAAATAGATGTGAAAAGAAAAGTCATCCAAATATATCCGAAAACAAAACTCCTGTAACAACTGCAACTGTTAATGGATATTTTCAACCTTGACAAATAGAAAAGTACTGGATAAAAGCTGTATCATGAAACAAAATCAATATGCTAGCTAGAAGCATAAAGTAGACTATAAATTACTGGTAAACAGAGGAAGTCACACACTATCACTTATGCACAGACCTGACATCAAAAACTGCAACAACAAAAAAAAAAGAGCCAGAGCGTTAAAACATAGTTGTAGGATTCAATCTGAATAATCATATCCAGCCTGAATATAATCACATTAGTGCCACAAGTGTTGAATACATCACCACAACACCAAATAAGGGAAGAACCATTAGCTCCTGTCATTTTTATACATCATCATGGTCTCAATTGTAACAAAACCAATCAGCGAGATGTATTCAATTTGCAACCAGATTGGTAGCCAGTGCATAAATTTCAACCCAAGTACCAATATATGGTAACCATTTCAAAAAGCTTAATGCAGAGCCTACCACACAGTACATATCAACCACCAATTTCCAAGTACTTGTAGAAACAAATCCAGCCAACAATTGTCTCAAAAGAAACACAATCTATATAGCAATCACCAATTCAACCCATCCAATAGTTTAATAAAATTATTGAGATGAGTAAATTCAACAAAAGTAAAGCATTACGACTCCAAATTCATAAGCAAAAAGAGGATTACACTGTTACTAGTAAAAACGACACCGTTTGAGACTGATTTTCAATCGCCGCCGGCCTTCTGGTAAACATAGGTGAGACCACACTTACCGCAGTAATGCCTGTCAAAATGATTAGCCATGAAAGTACCGGCGCCGCACTCAGCGTTAGGGCCCTCCTTCCTAAGCTTCTGGACCTTGCCGGAGTCGTCGACTTGTAGAACTGGAGGACGGCGACGGGGAGGCGGATGTGGCGGGCCAAGTCGGCGAGGAAGAGAAAGGCGCCGGTGGCAACACCGACGAGGACGAGAGGGTCGGAGATGTGAGATAAGTCGGCAGAGATCTCGGCGGCGAGGTCGTAGACTCGGGTAGTGACGGTGACCTGTGGCAGAGAAGTTGGAGCTAACCTAATTGAATTCTGTAACCACCTAAATAGTTTTCTTCCACACTCTCTTCCGTTTTCCTCCGTTTTCAGTAGTGGCATATTTCGTAATTATTTCATGTTTTATGGTTATTTTTTTAACAGTGTCCTTTTTTATCATCTGCTCAAAATACATGCATTTTTTATAATTATGGGTCTTCAATTATCAAAAGCCCTTTAAAGAACTAGCTTGTGACATAAAATAAATTTTATATAAATATATACTATATAGGTTGAACTCATATATAAATTAAACAAGATGATGCAATATATTTTCTTTAATTTTAAAATAAATTAAATAACTATTAAAAAAATCATGAGGTATACATTTAGATGATGAAAGTTTTCTAACAAAAACAAAAGTGAAAAAAATTCTAGCAATAGAGGGTTAATGAGCGAATAAAAGGTCAAATAAACAATCTATTGTAATTTAAAGTGACCTAATATATTCATGGCTATTTAAGAGGAGGTCTAGTAAGTAAATGTGTGAATTTAAAATCCAAAAGGAGGTGTAGATAGCATGAGAGGTAAGATGAGCAAATTGGGAGGTCCAAATAGCAACACTCTTATCGAATCTATCTAAATAAAAAGGGTAAACCAATGTCAAACTCTTTTCAGTTTTATAACAATATTATCCCTCACTACCAGAAAAAAGGTTTTTCCCGACGAAATAAAAAAAAACGGCCGACGACATAAAATTTTCGTCGGCTATTCCCAAGAATGGCCGACGATTTTTTTTTTCGTCGCTAAAAAAAAAATTGTCGGCTATTCCCCTAGAATGGCCGACGATTTTTTTTTTCGTTAGTAAAAAAAAAAATCGTCGGCTATATTCATATTTTAGTCGACGATTTGAATTTTCGTCGGCCTTTCTCTGAAACTTTAGCCGACGAAAACTTTTGAAAGTTTGGCCGACGAAATTGACATTTTCGTCGGCTATAAGTCTATATTTTCAGATCTAGACAGCAGCTGCTTATTTAAAAAAAAACGAAAAAAAAACGGGAGAAATAGTGTAAAATCTGTGGGGTATAATATACGATTAGTTGCGTCTCATCGATTTAAAACTATTATCTGTTGAAGGTCAGGCCAAAAAACGTCATTTAGACAGTCCAATTACCATTTCTAAGCGTTTAGAGGTTTGACTCACCCGGTTGACCGTTCCGATTGAGCCTTTAACGTTGTCAGATGTAGTTGAATTTTTTTCCATACATGTATTTAATCTAAACGGTGATATCTGACGGTTGGAATAGATTTTCTAAACTTTTAGATTCAAAATCAGAACATATGCACTAATGTTCCTTAACTTGTTTACTAAGTGTTTAAGTGAATGTATAGTTTCAAATAGTTACTATACGTAGACTCTTCAAATGCAAAAATGTTGTGAAATAAGATATGACCGAAATAATGAAATACGTCTACGGTTGAAAAATGACAAGATTCTGATAAAATCCGTGTACCGAATGTTGCGGTTAACTGCTTTTTACTTTCGTTTTCCTATGGGTAGCCTGACGTTCGTGAAATCAATTTTGCAAAATTTTTATACGATTAGTTGCGTCTCATTGATTTGAAACTATTATCTGTTGAAGGTGAGGCCAGAAACTGATGTAGGAAGGATGGCAGCAAACATTGAAGAGCAGATTGACCGTTGCAAGTCAAAACCCGGTTTACTGCAGATTTGGCGTCCGGCGTCCGAATAACGATTGTGATACCATTCCGGAAAAGGAACGACGCTAAGAATCAAACTCGATGCTTTGCCACGACGTATGGGCCTTTTCGGGCTTTCGAGTTCGTTTAGGGCCTCAAAACGGCAGTTTAATATGTTTTCAAGATTTAAGTTTTCTAATTTGTTATGGATTCGTTTTGTTTTAATTCCTTGGGCTTTTAGGTTTCCTTGTTAGTTGCTCTAGGGTTTCTTTTCAGTATTTAAGCATCCCTTTGGGATCACATACAATTAATTGATCATATTTTATCAAAACCCTAAGAGTTTCACTACCAGAAAAAAAGGTTTTTCCCGACAAAATAAAAAAAAAACGGCCGATGACATAAAATTTTCGTCGGCTATTCCCCTAGAATGGCCGACGATTTTTTTTTCGTTGGTAAAAAAAAAATCGTCGGCTATATTCATATTTTAGTCAACGATTTGAATTTTCGTCGGCCTTTCTCTGAAACTTTAGCCGACGAAAACTTTTGAAAGTTTGGCCGACGAAATTGGCATTTTCGTCGGCTATAAGTCTATATATTTTCAGATCTAGACAGCAGCTGCTTATTTAAAAAAAAAAAACGAAAAAAAACGGGAGAAAGAGTGAAAAATCTGTGGGTATTTTATACGATTACTTGCGTCTCATCGATTTGAAACTATTATCTGTTGAAGGTCAGGCAAAAAAACGTCATTTAGACAGTCCAATTACCATTTCTAAGCGTTTAGAGGTTTGACTGACCCGGTTGACCGTTCCGATCGAGCCTTTAACGTTGTCAGATGTAGTTGAATTTTTTTCCATACATGTATTTCATCTAAATGGTGATATCTAACGGTTGGAATAGATTTTCTAAACTTTTAGATTCAAAATCAGAACATATGCACTAATGTTCGTTAACTTGTTTACTAAGTGTTTAAGTGAATGTATAGTTTCAAATAGTTACTATACGTAGACTCTTCAAATGCAAAAATGTTGTGAAATAAGATATGACCGAAATAATGAAATACGTCTACGGTTGAAAAATGACAAGATTCCGATAAAATCCGTGTACCGAATGTTGCAGTTAACTGTTTTTTACTTTCGTTTTCCTATGGGTAGCCTAACGTTCGTTAAATCAATTTTGTAAAATTTTTATATGATTAGTTGCGTCTCATTGATTTGAAACTATTATCTGTTGAAGGTGAGGCCAGAAACTGATGTAGGAAGGATGACAGCAAACATTGAAGAGCAGATTGACCGTTGCAAGTCAAAACCCGGTTTATTGCAGATTTGGCGTCCGGCGTCCGAATGACGATTGTGATACCATTCCGGAAAGGGAACGACGCCAGAAATCAAACTCGTCACGTCGCCACGACGTGTGGACCTTTTCGGGCTTTCGAGTTCGTTTAGGGCCTCAAAACGGCAGTTTAATATGTTTTCAAGATTTAAGTTTTCTAATTTGTTTTGGATTCATTTTGTTTTAATTCCTTGGGCTTTTAGGTTTCCTTGTTAGTTACCCTAGGGTTTCTTTTCAGTATTTAAGCATCCCTTTGGGATCACATACAATTAATTAATCATATTTTATCAAAACCCTAAGAGGTTTGACTTAGTGGTTTGACCTATAGTTTAGCCGACAAAAATTATATTTCATCGGCTAAACTCTTGCGATCCGCGCCTTTTCATTGTCCGCCGTTGGATGGCTCAGATCCGACGGCTGTTGATCTTCCAAAGTATAGCCGACGATGTTCATAGAATAGCCGACGAAATATTGTAAATCGTCGGCTATTCTCTAAGTTTAGCCGACGAAAATTATATTTCGTCGGCTAAACTCTTGCGATCCGCGCCTTTTTATTGTCCGCAGTTGGATGGCTCAGATCCGACGGCTGTTGATCTTCGAAAGTATAGCCGACGAAATCTTTTAAATCATCGGCTATTTTCTCTGCTTTAAATCTTTCAGCCCGCCTTTTTTCTCTCCACCTCCGGAAAAACTCCTCCTCCGCTCTCCTCCGCCGATCTGCGTCTCCAATCCGCCGCTCTCCTCCTTCTCCTCCTCAAATCGGCGTCGGTGTTCTCCTCCTCTTTCTCCTCCTCCTCCTCCTCCTCAAATCGGCGCCGGCGTCCTCCTCCTCCGGCATCCTCCTCCTCCGGCCTCCTCCTCCTCCTTTTCCATGGAAGTTAGACATAACTATAGAAGATTGCATATTCAGTTGAACCAAAGCATAATTTAATTTTTTTTCCCCAAAATTTAAGAATAGCCGACGAAATTGACCTTATTTTGTCGGCTATAACTGTTATAGCCGACGATTTTTACCAAATTTCGTCGGCTATAACTTTTATTACAGACGAAAATCACATTATTTCGTCGGCTATGCCTCTTAAAATATTAATATATTCTGACGAAATAACCGACGAAATAGACAAAATCGTCGGCTATATTTAAGAATAAATAGCCAACGAAATTGATTTGCTTCGTCGGCTATAGTTGCCAAAATCGTCGGCCATACTCGAAAATATCCGACGAATTTCGTCGGATATTTTGCTAAGGTTTGGCCGACGAAAATTCATTTTTGTCGGTGATAATTTTGGAATGGCCGACGATTTCGTTATTTTCGTCGGCCATTAGTTTTACCGACCGGCTTTTAACGACGACTTATAGCCGACGAAATTTTCGTCGGTAGAAGGAATAGCCGACGAAAATTTTCTATAACATTACGCGCTAATTTACTATGACATCCAAGTATTCTATCATTTCAAAACCCACGTACAAAATAGATGGCCTAGTGGTCATTCTCAAAAAAAAAAAAATAGATGGCCTAAGAGGCATCTCCAACAGCTCCCGTATAAATTTTTTATTATAGAAAAGAAAAACACAAAATCTCTAAAATAAAAAGAATTCAACTCTAACAACTCTTCTATTTTATTATACAAAAATAAATGTTTTCGTGTATAATTTAATAAATTTATATAAATATTATATATATATATATATATATATATATTTATTTGACTGAAACAAAATTAAATGATTTTTTCATTCACTTCTTTCTTTTTTTAGGAGAGAGAATGAATTCCAAAATCTAAGCAATAAAGTTTGGAGATTTTGGCTTAGTTTGGTGTTGAGGTGAAAAAACTCAAATATGGAAAACTGTGTTTTAAATAAGCAACATGTCACCTGCTTTTTTTAATCGTGGTTTTTTCAACTAAATTTTATAAATAAACACTTTATAAAAAACTCACCAAACACATAATTAACTCATAATGATAATTATAAGTGATTATTTACTCCAAAACACAATACCAAACTAAACCTTTATTAATGAAATATACAAATTTTGAGAGTTCAATAGATTTAAAGATTCTTTTTCTCTTTTTCCCACTTTTTGTAAAAGGGAGCTTCTATTATTCATACCTCCCAAATTGGCACTTAGACCTCCTTACTCAGTAGACCTCTAAATTATTTTTACAAAAAACTAAAATACTATTTACACCTCCTTAATCTTTCTAAAATACCCATTGGGCAATTAAATCAATAAAAACGTCTTTTTGTAAAGATTATACTAATACCTTCAAGATGATTTCACTTTCAATTTCTTAAGAATAAAAAAACGAAACACTCAATTTGATTTTGATTAAAAAAAATTAATTACCAAAGCCTCAGTTTATTATGAACAACCTCTTGATAGGTCTTATGTAAATTGTTGTTAAACATATAATTGATACACTTGTTCTTTGATAATAATCGGCTAATGTACATAGAAGATATATTTTTGAACAAACAAAACCAGTATGAAATAAGCTAAAAATTATAGAATGTACCTCAAGTTTTAGAAAATAAATTGTGCTGGAGCATATTTAAGTATTTATGCATTCTAAAATAATTTATTTAACTTTATGTGGTTTTATTAGTAATTGCACATGAGTTGATAAAGTCAACTGAAAGTTGGAAAAGAAGAGAGGTCTAAGTGACAATTTGGGAGGTATGAATAGAAGCTCCCGAAAATTATGAATGGTTTACAAAAGTTGTTGGAGCGAAAAATAGATATTTTTCATCTAAAATAGAGATAATTCTCATTTCACAAGAACTATTGGAGATGCTCTGAGGGCCTATCATATCAGCATTACAAACCTGTACATGAGGATGAACCGGGTACATACTTACATTGCATATATGATATATCAAAGTGCAAGAGAGTCTTTGAGTCCATTAAGAGAAAACACAAGAATATTTTCCTCAGAAACACTAAACGTGAAACAATCACACATAACAATTGCAGGGCTAGCTTAGCTAAGTTGCAGCGAAATAAGTCACGTACGAAGGCGGCAACAGCAAAAGAAGCCATATCGTTGTGCTGGTCTGTTTTTGCCTTTAGAAAAGGCCCAAATCGATCAGTGTGAAGAGGGTAGGGTTCGAAGAAAAGATATGGATTTTCTTTTATTTTCGTATTTTACCCATACTTTCTAAAAATCTTTTAGTCGAAAGATATAACTGCAGTGAGAAAACTTACAAAAAAGAAAACCTAGTCAGATTTGGAAACCTTGTGGGACAAGGAAATTCTAATCCCCTACCAAATCGAAGTACAGTTGGGTTTTGATTCCCTAATCCTAGTAAACTTGGGTTTCCATCCACTTCCCCATAAATACCTAGGTCTGATGAGGATGATCTAGACGTTCAACTCATTACTCAGAGTAATTGATTCGTTCTGCTTCTTGATTGAGTTATTGATTTGTAATTAATCTGAATTTATAGCCGGTCATTCACCGTTGAGGTTTAAATTGCCCCACGAGTTTTTCCCTCCAAATCCACAAGAGCATAACCATCGCATGGAGGATGATTATGATGATCATATCTTTGATGTTCCTTCCCATTGTTGTTATTGTAGTTCTGATTGTTCGTTGAGGTTTAAGCCCCGTGAGTTTTTCCCTCCAAAACCACAAGAGCATAACCATCTCATGGAGGATGATTATGATGATCACATCTGGGATGTTTCTTCCCATTCTTGTTCTGATTGTTCTTCAGACGGCCTGAATATGAAAGTCCATCATCTTCGTTATTCCAAACGAAGCAATTCCTCAATGGTCGCTCAAGCTCCCGCTAGTCCTCATTATTCTGACCCATCTGAGGATCAACTACTTCACACTACCGCAACTGATTATGATTCTTGGTCTACCTATGTGCAACTTCATGACCATAATAGCCAACATTCCCATATTGAAAGTGAAAGAGGATACAACTCATACAAGATTCTTTCTCCCAGCCATTCTTCAATTGCAGTTGAGGGTGCCACAACCCCTCAGTCTTACCAATCTGAGGATGATTTTGATAGTGATGACTCATGTTTTAGTCTACCCTCGTGGCAGTACTTATCTCCATTGCCTACTACGCCCTGTCATGATCCGGAGTCTTATTATGGTCCATTCTCTCGCACAAATTCTCCAACCGCAGCGACACCACCACCTTATGACTGCAATAGATGTTTCGAGATGGCAAAGAAGCCGGTTGTGACTTCATGTGGACATGTATACTGCTTGGTGTGTTTGTACGAATGGTTGAACTGCGACAATGGGAGGGAGTGTGTTGTTTGTATGAGAAATCTGTACGGTTCTTTGATCACTCCAATATGCAGTGGCATCAAATCATCAGGCTTTAAAGAGCCCCCAAGAGCCAGCCAAAAGGAACATCGGGATTGAAGAACGTTCAGTACGTACTACAGCTACAAATCCAATGGACCACTTAACTAGTATTGAATTAATATTAGTATAACATTTTGCATGTATTTCTTCTTGTGAAAATTGTGAAATTGTTCTGAGGTTGTGTAGATGCAAATGCAAGTAATTAATAAATTTGATTTTTAGCATTTTCTGTTTTATTTCTGTCGTGCTTCTTTTGATAGGTTAAGCACAGGTTGTGGACTTGTGGTATTTCTATATACCCGGGTAGTTTTCTCTCTCTCTCTCTCTTTTGTATTTTCTTGAGGAATACCCCCACTCTGGGCTCTCACGATGATTTCACTGAGAAGGAGCGAACTGGCATCCAAGCTACTGCTTCAATACCGCCTGAATTGCGTGCTCATTACCATTTTGCGTTGCTTGCAAAATTATACACAAATCGTGACATTCGAAGGAGAGATTTCATGTCCCACATGATTCGTATTTGGCGATTTGCATCTGGTGTGGAGGCTAAACAGTTAGAGACCAAACTTTTCCTAGTTTGTTTTGCCCATGAAAAGGATTTGTATCGTGTTCTTGAGATGGAACCTTGGACTTTTGACAAAATTTTGCTTCTGTTGCCACAAGTGGATGTTTCTTCATTCAGACGGGATGTGTCCTTTCAGCATGTCAATATCTATGTTCACGTCCATCATCTGCCACCACTTCGAATGACCACCGAGACAGCAAAACTAGTAGGGAATTTTTTGGGACAATATTTGGATTCGAATGCTACAGATGAACTTGACTATTTGCTGTACATTACGGATCTGGGTCAAGTAAGATGCTACTCAACAACTTTGCCGCAAAACAATTATCTCCTTTGAAGATGGTGATCACTTGATTGAATTTACATATGAGCGTTTGCCCGGATATTGTTACTTCTGTGGTTTGTTGAATCATTTCACTTGGGAATGTTCTTTAAAACACTTGCACCCGCCCAAGAAGGAGGACTTTCGCTTTTTTGGTTTACGTGATGGTGACAGAACAAACAAGAGTCAAGGTGTCAGATTGCACATTCAATCTGCAACTGCATCATCCTCTCAGCTACCGGATTCCGCTTTCAATGAAGAGCAGCCGTTGAACACGACGGTGCTCATGGTAGGGCGAGACGCGGTGGTTGGATCTCTGGAGGCAGAGTTGGGAACTCTCCTCGACGGTTACAAACAGTTACTGATGATTTTTTAACTACCCCAAGTTTTAAATTTCAAAAGAGTCAGTTGTTGGAGGATAGTTTACCTGGTATTTCTCCTTCTGTTAGCAAATTCTATCCATTAATCCGAAAGTTCAGTCATATATTCCTAATCTTTCTTATTCCTCATATATTCACAATCAGCCCTTTTGAAAAATACACATTTGTCAAGCTAGTAGGTGTTTCAGTTAGAGTCTTTATCTTTTGTTGAATAATCCTATATATTGACTAGGAAAGTAGGTTGTTATTTGACTTATTCTTCTGTTGATTACCACGGTTTTTGTTAGCATAAACGTGGGTTGCTTTGTTGCTTTCTGTTAAGGATGTAAAGGCTATTTAGGCTTTGTTTGGGACAGCTTTTGAGGCTGCTTTTGAGACTGTTTTAGCTTTTGAAATTAATGTATGGTGTTTGGTAAAGTCCCTAAAAGCTGCTTTTGGCCAAAATAGATTTCCCCAAAAGCTGAAATCAAAAAGCTAGGAAATAGAGCTTTGGAAAGCAGCTTTTGAAGAAATGGTGGTGCTAAGAAATATGATTGCACAAAGTTTAATGAATGCAATGTAGTTGTAATATTAATAGACTCTAATATATTTTGTGTAATGGTTTCATTTAATTATGGTGGAAAATACTTTGTCTAATATTATTTTAGATGAATTTGGTTTAATATTTAAGAATTCTTCGTAAATCTTTTATTTGGTCCAAACAACTGGTCATACATTGCAAAAAATTATACCAAAATAATTGCACAAAACCATAGTCTATAATTTAGAGAAGTAATATCAATTTTAATAAATCTTTAAATATTTAAGATTATTTTGATAAATACACCCACTCAAAGTACTTTTTACTTAGAACTTACCAAACACAAAAAATTATTTTTCGTTCTCACAGCACTTTTGAAAACAGTGTACCAAACACCTAAACTGCTTCCTCTCACAGCAAATTCAAAAGCCATTTTACTCACAGTTGATTCAAAAGTCATTTTACTCACAGCACAGCTGTCCCAAACTAAGCCTTAATAGCCAAAGTCTATTCATTCAATAAGATTGTTATTCCCAGATTGTTTGTGTTTAAGCCGTACTCAAGTTCATAAGTTTTGCTTGAGTTCTTAGTTCCCAACATTCTGGTATCAGAGCCCCCACTGGGCCTGAGAGAAAAAGTAGCAGACTTTGAATAACTTTCAAATAGAGAGAAATATGTCGGGTGAAGGGAATTTTGTGCAACTTGCAATTCCTCGCTTTGATGGTCATTATGACCATTGGAGTATGTTAATGGAGAATTTTCTGAGGTCCAAAGAGTATTGGAACTTGGTAGAGATTGGATACGCTGAGCCAGAGGAGGGAGCAGCTATGACAGAAGCACAACATAGAAGGCTCGACAAGTTAAAATTGAAGGATCTGAAAGTAAGAAATTACTTGTTCCAGGCCATTGATCGAACCATCCTAGAGACCATTCTTCAGAAGAACACCTCAAAGCAGATTTGGGACTCAATGAAGAAAAAATATGAAGGGAATGCACGAGTGAAGCGGTCAATCCTTCAAGCTCTTCGAAAGGAGTTCGAAATCTTGGAGATGAAGTCTGGTGAGAAAGTTTCTGATTATTTTTCAAGGGTAATGTCAGTGGCTAACAAAATGAGAGTGCATGGTGAGCTAATGGTAGATGTTACCATTGTAGAAAAAATACTTCGTTCCTTAACAGACAAATTTAATTACATTGTTTGTTCTATTGAGGAATCGAAGGATATTGACAGTCTATCCATCGATGAGTTGCAAAGCTCTCTAATTGTTCATGAGCAAAAGTTTCACAAGCATGATGGGGAAGAACAAGCTTTAAAAGTAACTCATGAGGACAGATCAGGATGGAGAGGATGAGGTCGAGGATCATTTAGAGGAAGAGGCAGAGGTAGAGGGCGTCAAATCTTCGACAAATCCATTGTTGAATGTTGTAGGTGCCACAAGCTTGGACACTTCCAATATGAGTGTCCTAGCTGGGAAGCCAATTATGCTGAACTCGATGAGAAGGAAGAAATGTTGCTAATGTCATACATGGAGCTGAA